>JAHHZJ010001841.1:0-36597 GCA_021437245.1 Aegilops speltoides | reverse complement strand
TGAGACCGAGTTCGAATCGGAAAATCCGAAGTTTACTAGGGTTTGGCTTATGGCTGAGGTGGTTCATCTCGCAGTGACTGAGTTTGGAATATCGTGGGACCGAGACTACTTATGAGTGTATATGGCGTGAAAGTTGCCGATAGTTTAGGAGATGTATCACTAAGCACTTGAGCAACCAGATCATCATCATAACCTCATCCCTTTAATAGTATTGGCTTTTCCTATGGACTCAATGTGATCTTGGATCACTAAACCAAAATGGAGTCTTGAGCTTTTGCCAATGCTTGCCTTAGCATTTTGGGGGTCCACTTCTTCAGTCCTTGCCATACCCATATCACTGAACTCTCCAAATGATTCTCAAGTAACTATTAGTTCAATGATATATATGTTGTTATTAATTACTAAAACCACCCGGGATTAGTTGCACTTCAATCTCCCCTTTTGGTAATTGATGACAACATATAGATCAAAGCTCACAAAGGATATAATCAATGAATAATATCGTCGCTTTGAGAAGTATGTGATAAGCAAGAGCTCCCCTAAATTTGTGCATTATTTAAGATTTATGCTTGAATGCAAATGCACAATCGATTAGGATCATGGGTCACTCTTCCATGTCACATACATCTTGGTGGAGCGCACAAATGATAAGAATGAACAGATGCACCCAATCACCAAGACATGAGTAAATGGTCATACGAGATAGGAATGGCATATGATAAGCATTAAGCACACATTAAAGCATAGTACTACCAAGCACTCATTAAGGTAGAATCAAACGGAGTATCAAACACACTCAATGTCTCAAAACCAAAAGTATCTCAAAGAAACCGCAAAAGAACGAAAGAGCAAAAGCGCAAAGACAACAAGACTCTCTCTCTCGAAGCCCTATGATCTATACACTTTCCCCTTTGGCAACAAGTTACCAAAAGTTCAAAAAGCATAGAGCTGTTGCCATCAGGACTCTCGGGCGGCCTCCTGCCTGGTTGATGTCGGAGTGATATGACAGATCGGCGAAGACTTCAAATGATGTCCTGGCCGAGGAGGGACACCGAGTCGAGCTGGAGTAGGAGCAATCGCTGAACTGGGGAGGTGCTCAAGTCGTAGTCCTCGTGTCACCATCGAATAGCAGCTGATCGGGATCCTTTGGGAACCGGAGCAGTACTGTCGATGAGAATCTCGACTAAGTCATCCTGCAACTCACGATAAGCTCGCTTTGTCCTCGCTTTGCTTCCTCAATGTCTCCTCGAGCTTGTTGACGGTCACTTGTACTTCAAATACCACGCCCGTGAGCGTGGATCTTCTGCCAACAATCCTCTCTAAGCTCTCCCGAGACTGCTCAATGCCGCCAGCGTTGTTCAACTTTGAGTAGCTTCAAGAATTTGCTCTCCAAACTCTTTGGTTTAGCTGCTGCTTTGTCACTTTTGGCTTTCTTAGCAGCCGCGATCTTGGCTTGACCTTCAACAGATGTCGGATCCTCCTCATCCATCACAACAACATTGTCTTCATGCTCCGCTGCAATGGTAAATGTTCTCTATCCAACAAGAATGTGCCCGTACAAACTTGGCATTGATAAGCATCTCAATCATGGGCAAATCCACATGACCTTTTCTCGTCACCGCAATTCCTCTTAATGGTCTCTACCATCAAGTCCATCACCTTGAAAGGTGCTCTCTCATCAAGTATGTGCAGCATGTTGATAGAGTATCCTCCGATCATGCGATCATCTCAGATTTGGGCATCAAGGTATGCCTCAAAATGGTATTAGTGGTAGGTAAGCCCGCCTCGAGATGGTAGATCGAGCCGAGCTTCCAGATTTCCAAATCCTTCGCTGGAACCTCTTTGTACATGTTTTTCATGGATTCATGATTCTTCTTGGAACCTATATACATCAATATCATCTTCTCATTGCAATCGAGCATTCAGAATTTCTGCCCATTCTTCAACAGAAGAAGAAAACCTTGACCTTCACCATCCACATAATCTTTCCATCGGTAGAAGTGAGTCAGGGCATAAAATTGCATTATCATCTCATCGTTCCAACCGGTCAATTTCACCTACAAAATCTGCAACTCCACATGCAGTGAAACTTTCATGCACATGTGGAAAGAAATCTCTGTGTTTTTGCTGTCAATGTACTTCCAAATAACATATCCTGTGTCCATGATTATGGGCTTTTGTCCATCAAGACGGTCTCATAGAAGTCCCGCCGCCTCTCTCGTGTGAAATCTGGGATCTATAGTAGTTCTTTCTCCTCACGGCATATGGGCAGCTTTGTCTCCATAGCCCGAGACCTCTATCTTTCTTTGCCTTCATATCCTCAGCTTTTGAGGATGAGCATCATTATGGAGTGGCAGTTTTGGACAAAGTTTCAGAAAAACTCGGTCCTTCATCGTCCGACTCACTGGTGGCACATCATCCTTGTTCTTTTCAGACGCTGGAATGTTTCGATGGTCCTCTGGGCTTGGCAGCAGTTTTGCTGAGCTGCTTTAGCTGGAGCAGATTTCTTGGCTTTGATGTGGCTCCAGCCTTAATGGCATCACCCATGAGCTTCGGCTTCGAGGAGGAGGCTGGGTGCTTCCTCATCCTCATCCTCTCCTGATCTCATGAGGATCATCATATCTGCTCTAGCTCCTCATGCACTATCCTCTTCTCTTGGTGGTTTTCTTCACTTTGCTTGCAGCTGCCTCTCCCAAATTCAGCTTCTTAGCAACAAATGGATCGCTTGACTTTGCTGGTGCCCTTCTTAGATTGTTGATCTTGTTGCTTGGCAACAACCTTCCTTTTAGGCTTTGAGGTCACCTCTTCCTCAACAACAAAATCAATCCTCATCATCCAATCCTCTTCTTCTAGCTCTGGCTGCAGGAGGCATGCCACTTGGTGTACTCCTCTCACCATCATCGATGAGCTACTAGGATCGTGACTAGTGCCTGCCTCGAATGTCTCGAATGGGTGTCTCTCGACCTGCTCTCATTGTCACTGCATCCGACATATGGCTGACAACCTCGTGAATAGATAAGGTGTAGGCAGAAGAAGAGTCATCACAAAATGCGAAGTTTTTGCAAAAAATGAGTTCAAATTCTAGTATTAAGTTTTCACAGAAGACATTTCGGTCGACCGAAGTTTAAGGTCTCGTGAATCCAAGTGTTAAACAGAGCTTGGCACACCACTTTCTTGGCTGACCAAGTGGGTTTCGTCCCGCCGAAAACACTAGGGTTTCATGAATCTTCATTTCGTCACACCGATTTTGCACAACTCGTTGGACCAAAGGGTGCAGTAATGGCTATAGGCCAAATCGGTCATACCGAAAATATAAAATCGGTCTCACCGAGATGTGTTCCATGGAAACCTAACCCTAAAACTTTTACTCAATCTAGTTCAAACGAACTAACTGTGTACAGGAGGATTTCAATCGTGGCAAGATACTAGGCAATCCAAACGTGCATTGAATCGAGATGGAGCACGAGGGATCAAACTCACCCTAACTTGGTGGAGTTTTTCACGGCGCAACGGCGCTGGAGGAGATGGCCGCTGACGGCGACGGAGACCAGCGGCGAGGGCGACAAAGCGCATTTACACGGCGACGATCCGGAGACCAAGGCGACGGCAGCAAGGGTGTGGGGCTAAACGCTTGAAGGAGGAATCAACGCTGCCTCGGAATATATACTTTTGTCGGTGGGACCGAGTTGTAAACTCGGTGGCACCGAGATGGATAACGCTAGGCAATGCACTTCGTCACGCCGAAATCACAACTCGGTTTCACCGAGATGAAAACCTAGATCAGTTTAAATGCTTTCTGCCTCGACCGAGTTTGAGTGAGTTGGTCTCGACCAAATCAATTAGAAGGTTTTGGAAATTAGCCCCTGACGGATCGGTGGTCTGAAAGTGCTCTCACCCGAGGGTCCGAAAATGACTTGTTCAAAATTTGTGATGTAAGCATGAATAGAATTTGAGACAAGAAAGCATAGATAGCTAGGGAGGTATTTAGGCATTCTTGTCCATCCATTTGGTCAAAAATCAAAACGACCAAAACAACAAATGGATGTCCTCGAATGGATAAAATCATGCATCCAACATGCTCACACAATAAGATAGCAAATGAAATATGTGTCAAACATGCACAACCAAAACTCTAGCAACTAACACACAATTTGTCGATGACTAGGTCATCTTTATATGAGTATATTGATTTAGGAGCCAAATGAGAACATTTGATCATAGGTCATACTCATCGCTTAAGCACAAGTGGGTTACCACTTTACATAAAGCATTGATGTGTTCACATCATTTGAAGATGCTTTAGCTCAATTTTAGAGCAAAGCTCCCCTAGATGTGAGAACCCTTTTAAAGGGTCAAACTAACCTTGGGTTGTCGAGAAGACTTCATGTAGATGTTGAAGATGTGGATGCTCAATGTTGATGGAGATCATCAAGAGTTGGGAGCTATCCTTTGATTCGCACTTTCAATACCTACATGGGTTAGTCCCACAAGGAACAAACAAGGATATCCATGGACATAGATTGAAGTTCACAATAGATGATGTCCATGAAAGCAATGATTACCTTGTCCCTTGACTTACCAACAAGAGGGTTTGTGACTCCATGAACTAGTGCACGATGTGGAAGTTGATTGCACAAGTTTTTGCCAAAATGAATGTGAGTGAAGTATGTTGGCGGAGTCACCTCAAGAACTTTCTAGTTCTTCTTCTTCGATCCACATCATCTTGATGGGAATCCTTGGGGTTGTAGTTGAGCTTGACGAAGTAGAACTTGACGCTTCCTTGGGAACCCACTTGACCATGGCTTGAGGTGCTTCAACAAATGCATCAATCTCCTCTTGAAGCTTGTCCTTGCTTCTTTTAGCTTGTGGTCTTGTGGTGGAAGGTCATCTTGAGCTTGTTCCACATTGGAAGAAGTAGGATCATACTTCTCCTTTGAGGAACAAACTGTGGAGTAGGATATCGACCTTCTTCCCATTCAACGCCTTTTGGTGTTGAACTTTCGCTTTCAAAACCAATTCCTTGATTCTTCCTGCCTTCCTTGCTTAAGTAACAATTTCTCAAAGTTCTTGCTTCCGCAAGGCTCTTGTAGACACCTTTCTATGATCCCTTTCAATAAACTATTTTCTTGCTCAAGTGTAACTTGGCTTGAAACATTGTTAGTGGAATCAAGAGAACTACTAGAAGCAACAACATTGGATTTAGTATGGTTATTGTTATGCTAGAGGAAGAATTTTTCTTATGCTTGTCATGCTTAGTCTTAATGGGTGGCAAGAAATTAGACAAGAGAAGTCGCTTGGCAAGATATGAAGAACTCTTCTTCAAGATCGCATTGATTGCTTTTAGAAACTCATGTTCTTGCTCTAGAGTGAGCTTCAAGCGTAGCTTCTCATGAGATCTTAGGAGCTCTCTATGATCTTCTTGAGTTGTTTCATGAGCTAACTTAAGAGTGTTTAGTTCTTTAGTTAGACGCTCAATCTCCTTCATAGCATTGTCATTCGACTTTTCTCGACTATAAAGACTACTAGCATGTTCATCGTTACTAGGCTCATCGGATTTATCATGCAAGAGCTCATCTTCACCAAGCAAGTCATCCTCATCACTATCAAGTCAATGAATCAGGGTGTGATACCTTGGGGCCTTTAGCCATGAAGCATCTTCCAATTCCTCATTTGGTGAATCAAATAAGTCATAGGAGTTGGAGTTGGAGGATACGAGAGCAAGACCGCAACACCTTCATCTTGACCGTAGTCGGAGTTGGAGTGATAGCTTCCTTCGATTGATTGTCTGAGTCGGAGCCGAGACCCATTCACCTACATGAGCTTGATGTTTTCTTCTTGTGTAGCTCCTTGATGACTTGTCTTTCCTCTCCTAATCCTTGCTTCTCCGAGAGGGTCTTCGCTCATAACGATCATCTCTTCCCTTCTCTTTCCGAGGTGACTCATCTCTTGAGCTTCTTCTTCTGGAGATTCTTCTTCTTGTGGGGAGCAGACACTCATTTGAGTAGTGTCCGGTCTTCCACAATTGTAGCAGCTTCGATCACGACTAGAAGATCTTTTCATCATATGATCTAGACTTTGAGCTTCTCTTGCCTCTATTCTTGTAGAATTTGTTGAAGTTCTGACCATTAGGCTTATCTCTTCATTGAAACTAACTTGTCACTTGAGGTTGTGGGAGCATCACTTGTAGCTTTGTAAGCACCACTTGACTTGTTGTGAAGCTCTTCCTTATCCTTAAGTGTCATCTCATGAGCAACAATTCTTCCAATGACTTCGGGTTGGCTTGAGAGTCTTGTAGTTTGGCATCATTTGGATCAAAGTGCACACGGTGTCATACTTTCCATCCAAAGCTCGAGAATCTTCTTGATGATGAATCGGTCGGTCATTTCTTCGCTTCCTAAGCCGGCAATCTCATTTGTGATGAGAGCAAGCCTAGAGTACATTTCAGCGAATTCTTCACCATCCTTCATCTTGAACTTGTCAAGTCGACCTTGAAGAATATCTAGCTTTGATTCCTTCACGGACTCGGTACTTTCTGCATTTCAACCAAAGTATCCCAAATCTCTTTTGCATTCTCAAGACGGCTGATTTTGTTGAACTCCTCGACACAAGGCATTGAAGAGAATGTCACAAGCTTGAGCATTGTTTTGCAACATCCGCAATTCTTCCGTGTAGCTTCATGATCCGAACTTTTCCTTCCTCAAGAATTCACCTTGCATACCAACACAAATAATGCCCCATGCGGCTGGGTTATGACCAAGAATATGCATTTTCATTTTATGCTTCCAACTAGCAAAATTTGTACCATCAAAGTAAGGACCTCTATTTAAAATTACCTCACTAGACGCCATACTCTCCTAGGTTGTGAAACCAAGCTTATGGAGTCCAATGCAATGGAAACCAATACAATGGAGACCAAAGCTCGATACCACTTGTAGGATCGAAGTATGTCTAGAGGGGGTGATTAGACTACTTGACAATATAAAATTCTGCCTTTTGACAAAGAACAGTTTTTGCAGATTCACAATTATGATCAAGTCACATCACCCTACACATGCAATTCTAGAGTATAGGCAGCGAAAGTAAATTGCACATGTAGTAAAGAGAGGTGGAGAAGAGCAAACGCAATTTTGGAGACGCGGTGATTTTTCCTTCGTGGTTCCGATAGGTGGTGCTATCGCACATCCACGCTGATGGAGACTTCAACCCACGGAGGGTAACGGCATGAGTCCACGGAGGGCTCCACCCACGAAGGGTCCACGAAGAAGCAACCTTGTCTATTCCATCATGGCTCACGCCCACGGAGGGCTAGCCTTACTCGGTAGATCTTCACTAAGTAGGCGATCTCCTTGTTCTTACAAACTTCTTGGTTCAACTCCACATCTCGATTAACGGAGGCTCCCAAGCGACACCTAACCAATCTAGGAGGCACCACCTCCAAAAGGTAATAGATGTTGTAGATGATGATGAACTCCTTGCTCTTGTGCTTCAAATGATAATCTCCCCAACACTCAACTCTCCTCACCGATTTGGCTGTGGTGGAAGAAAGGATTGAGTGGAAAGCAACTTGAAGGCTAGAGATCAAGCTTCATATGGTGGGAGGAGCAACTTGATCTCAACACAAGGGTAGGTAGTTCTTCTCGTAAATGTAAGGTAGGAGTGGTAGTTCTTTCGATGGCTCTCTCCACTAATGAAGAGGGGTGGAGGGTATAATAGCCTCCACACAAAATCCAACTGCTACACACATTTGAGCAATCTCGTGTGGACCGGTGGACAACTTGGTGAGACCGATAGTTCAAATAATGTGAACGCTGGATTTTTGTGGACCGAAATACAATCTCTTGCTAGTCCGATTCGGTAATGACAAGAGCATGCCAGCTTCTGTGGACCGATTTCATCATCTCGGTGACACCGATTTGATGATGTATGTTACGTAAACTTGGCAACTCATGTTTCGTGAGACCGAGTTCGTAATCGAAAATCCGAGTTTACTAGGGTTTGGCTTATGGCTGAGGTGGTTCATCTCGCAGTGACTGAGTTTGGAATATCGGGGACCGAGACTACTTATGAGTGTATATGGCAAAGTGAAAGTTGTGATAGTTTAGGAGATGTATCACTAAGCACTTGAGCAACCAGATCATCATCATAACCTCATCCCTTTAATAGTATTGGCTTTTCCTATGGACTCAATGTGATCTTGGATCACTAAACCAAAATGGAGTCTTGAGCTTTTGCCAATGCTTGCCTTAGCATTTTGGGGGTCCACTTCTTCAGCCTCCTATACCCATATCAATCGAACTCTCTCAAATGATTCTCAAGTAACTATTAGTTCAATGATATATATGTTGTTATTAATTACCAAAACCACCCGGGATTAGTTGCACTTTCAGGAGGCCATCATCTCGCTTTCTCCGACGGTCTCCGCGACATCAAGATGAAGGTGCCATGGCGATGCAAGAAGACCTGCACCTCCTTGAGCTGTTCAACTTGGCGTACCAAGGCGCCAGTGTCTGAGGAGGGCGCCTCCTCCTCGAAAGCCGCCGGCCATGGACCTCAAGGCGAGAAGAAGCCCAAGGCTAAGGACGTGAAGCGTAAGGGGCTGCCGCTCTGCGCCGAGCCTGCACACACTGCGGGCAGAGACCAGCCCGAATCTCCAAGGGGCTGGTACCACAGAAATGCATTTACCTCCACACCCACAACACCAATGAATGCCAAGAGCTCCGGCCAGCAAGGTGAGGGAAGGGTCGGCAGACGCCCCGACCAACAACGAACGGGGCTACGCCGTGGAGGAGGAAGGAATGCAGACTAACTCAGCGAGGATCAAGGCCAAGGGTGGCGCGACTAACCTCGGGCGAGGACTGGCCAGGTAGACTGGCCAGCGAGGGAGGCCGGAGGGATCACCTCGGCGAGGATCGCCTGAAGGGAACGCAGGCCTCTCTCCATGCCGCCGCAGCTAAGGAGAAATGAGGACCATCATCGACGAGGGGCTGGGGGCTTCAGAACCGCGTAATTGCTCAAGATCTTATGAGCTCAAGCCCCAGCCTCTCAACAAGATCTTCAAGCCGCCTCGCTGACGGAGTGAATGCGTCCTCCCCAAGCTCGAGGCCACGCGCTCCTCTCGTGGTCGGGCGTGCGCCATCACGCTCAGTTCAGCGGATAAGCTCAAGGCGCTGCCACGCAGAGGAGTCCTCCCGATGCTTTGTTCCCCAATCATCGCGAAGAACGTGTTAGTCACCAAGAAGTGCCCATACCAACAATCCTGTCCATGGAAACATTCAACAATCTTCAAGTGCCTTTACAAATACCTTCAGCCTAACCAAGCCCTTCTCCAGAGTCACCGACGGCTCCATGGTCCTGGAGAAGGCAGGTCCGGGCTTCCCCGTCACCTTCGGGCTCATGACAACCACCGCGACCGAGCTCATCGACTTTGACGCTGCCTACCACGCTTCGCCAGACAACGCCATCCTCGTACCCGCACCGGCCAAGTTCATGGCCGAACCCACCACGGCTACAATGTCCTCAAGATGCCAGAAGCTGCAATCATCACGGTGCTCTCAAGAAGAGAGAGACGCAGGTGCTCCCCGGAGCGAGCCTTTCAGCCGATCACCGAAGACCCAGCATCAGCAGCAGGTGTGGCTCGAGGCCGCACCCAAGAAGAAGACATCGACCAGCCCAGCTCCTCAGGAGGCAGGCCCCTCAGGCCCGCTGCCGCCAGAGGAGCCTCCTTCCATCGTGTGATAGGGAAGCTACTGCCTGGCGCCTCAGTGGGGCTCGGGGCCTCGAGGGCCGCCGACCTCGCCAAGGTCACGAGGGAGGAGCTTGGGCACCATGTGGGAGGCGCAGCCAAGCACATTTCCTCAAGAAGGAGCAAGGCAAGGAGGTCCAAACCCTCAGGAGTTCGCGCCACCAGGCCATTCGGGAGTTACAGGAGTCAAGGGTCACGAGAGGCAGCCGCCGCCATCTGGCCGTGGGCCCCCATCCAAAGCGAGGATGGTGGGCTGTCACACATCCCTAGTTCTCGTATGACCTAGACTAGCTAGTCATTTGTGCATCATGTTTAAATTCCATTTAAATTTGAAATGAGGATTTGTGAACCCTCGTAATCATCTAGGAAATGACCCAAATAAAAATTGCTCCAAAAGGATCAAGAAAATGCTCATATTGCTCTCCTCAAAAATTGGACAGAGATAAAAATCAAACCAATATTTTTAGGAGCTCATAAGTATTTATTTTGGGCAATTGGAACTAATGCATAAATATTTGCATTGAGATATATTAGTTATATATATTAATATATGTCCAAAAATTATGCCACTTGTTGGGGAGTTCTGGAATAATACCACTAGTTCCTACAATAATTGGCATAAGAAAATAAAATGGTTTAGTATTTTATTTAAACCAAACAAATGTCAGAAAAATAGAAAAAGAAATAAAAGGGAAGAAACCCACCTGCACTCTCATCAAGATCAGGCGTCTGGCCTGGCCCAAAGAGGTCCGCCCAGCCCACAACCGCTGGCTGTCTCCTCTGGGCGCCACTGCCAGGCGCCAGGTGGACGCCACAGACGGGCAGCAACAAGGCCACGCCACCACCGCTGGCCTCGGCCTTCCTCCTCACAACATGGACATGAGGTTTCTTCGGCGCCCGCCTGATTCCCCGGCCACACACCCTCTCCTGCTTCTCCCTCCTCCGCTTCTCCCTCTCTCACCGAAGCACGGAGAGCGCCACTGGGCCAGGCCACCGCCACCTCGGCCTCGCGCCTGTGAAGCTCCGCCACGACCTGCTTCTACCCTCGCTGCCACGCACCGGACGGCTCATCATCGCCACTGCTGTTGCTCTTTCTATCGCTGCCGCCAGATCCCCATCGATCAGACGCTGCTGCCTGCAGGCCTCGAGCCCGCTGACGCCTGGGCCAGAACCGGCTGTGAGCTGCCGCCTCCTCCCTCTCCGCTGGCCCCTATGCGCCAGAGCTGCTGCCCTCGCTGAGCCCGAAGCTCCGGCCGCCATGAAGCTTCTCTGCCCGTGAGCTCCACCACCCCAGCCCCCTACCGCTTCCACTCAGATAAGCGAGAGCCGGGCTACGCCCGGTGCTTCTCCGACACCGCCCCTGGGTTCAGAAGGCGGACGCCGCCACGCCCAGAGGTCGCCGGGCGTTAACCTCGCCACCGGACGAGTGGGGTTCGATTCGCCAGTGATTAGCTGAAGCTAATCACCACTTAGTTAACCTCGACATCGACAAAGGCCCCAAACGCCACTAACCTTTTAATTAGGATTAAACTAACCTCGTTAAACCCTCGTCACCGACGTGGTGGACCCCACACGCCAGTTTGACCTGGTCAAGACTGTTGACTCTGCCGACGAAGCATGAGCAAGGTTGACGTTAATTAACTATTTTCCGAATTAAATAAATCAGAAATTTTAAAATGCCCAAAACTTCTAAAATTCATAGAAATTCAACCGTGAATCCAAATGAGATAAATTATATATGAAAATGATCAGAAAATGCAATCTATCCATCTGTACCATTTTCATGCATGATAAACTAAGTTATACCTGCTGTATAACTGAAAACATGTTAATGGCATTTAAATAACTACATGTGGAGTTTGAATTTGATCTTGATTCAAACCAACTCCATTTAACTTGCTGCTAGTTGCATTAGCTCAAATCACATCATATTGCCATGTCACATTCATGCATCATATTGTCGCATTGCATTGATTGTGTTCTTCCTTGTTTGCCGTAATTGTCCCTCTCGATAGACGTGGTTCCGCGATGTGATCGATGACACCGATGAAGGTCTATACTATCTTCGAAGTGCCAGGCAAGCAAAACCCCTTGTTCATTCCGACATAATCCCACTTCTCGCCTCCTGCTTTCTTTTTATCGTGATTAGGACAACAACGATTCATCTGCTATTTGTCATGTAGCTGAACCCCTTTATCCTTTGCATGACCTGTCATTCCACAAGAAACAGATGAAACCCACTAGCATGAGTAGGAGTTGTTTGAGCCCCTGATGTGCCTACTCATCCATGCTTGTTTGTCATGCCCGCTATTGCTTAGAGTTGAGTCAGTCCTGATTCATCGGGATGAGTCGAGGTGTGAATATGTCCTACCGTTGAGAGCTAAGTGTGTGAATACGACGGTAAAGGTAGAAGTGAGAGGCCATGTAGGAGTACATGGTGGGTTGTCTCATTGCAGCCGCCCTCAGAACCGAAGTTCTCGTGTTTGTGATCCATAACAGCTACTACCACGCATTGGAATGCTTAAGTGCCCTCTCGCTTCTTAATCACCCTTGTTCTCCGTCCCAGAGTTGCAACTAGTTTCGTGTTTGTAGGTAGTGCTATTTTTCTACTCAAGTGGCACCCGCAGGTGGGCTTGGGATGATTAGGCACACGTGGCCCTGTGTACCGAGTGGCACCCGGATGGTGGGCTCTGGAACCCTACACACATCGCTTGGGGCCGTGAGCGACACCCCGCCGGATCTCCTTATGTAATGGAACCCTAATAGGAGATAAACCCGGACGAGAGACTTGAGTGTTTAGGTAGGTCGTACCGACTCCCTCGCCTGCTTCCGCTGAAGGTTGCCGAGGTACATGACGGGTACATGCATAAGTGGCGAGAGTGTGTGTGAAGAAGTACACCTCACTGTGGTTATCATTATCTATTCAATAGCCAATTCTCTGATATGGAAACTTGGACCCTTGCATAGTTCATACACAAGTGAAAGTGGATACCCTAAAATACGCAAGATAGCGTGAGTGCTATGGATGGCGCTTCTCGAGGGAGACGGAGCGGATCCATAGTGGTGTATTGATATGGTGAATATGTGGACTCGCAGCGCCACCTCAAAAGAGTTACTTGCAATGAGTTCAAGTTAGTCATCGAGTCAAAGCTGGCTTGTCACAGCTTAAACTCCACCATCCCCTTTGTTGAAAATGATGCATATGTAGTTAGATCTCGATGTAAGTCTTGCTGGGTACATTTGTACTCACGCTTGCCTATTTTACGCTTTTTGCAGAGATTTGCCTCACTAGTAGTTCCGCGGACTTCACGCTTAGCTTGTTACCTTAGCTACGATCTTGTGCCTCGGCAGATCTTTGTAGATAGTCGCTTCTAAGCCTTTTTTCGCTTGTAGATGTCTCCAGACTGACATGTTAGCCTCTCGCTTGTGCTTTGATTTGTATGTTTCAATGTTGGGTCATGAGACCCCTGTTTGTAATATCTCGCTTTTGGAGCCTAATGAATAAATACTTGAGTCGAGAGTCATGTTGTGATGCCTTGTTGTATTTGCACATATCGAGCATATTGTGTGTATGTTATTGAAATGCTTGGTATGTGGGATCTCGACTATCTAGTTGTTTATCTTTAGTAGCCTCTTCTACCAGAAATGTCTCCTAGTGTTTCCACCGAGCCATGGTAGCTTGCTACCGCCTCCGAACACTTAGGCTGGCCGCATGTGTCCTTCTTCGCTCTCGTTCCGTCTCCTTCGGGAAATGTCACGATGAATACCAGAGTCCTGTTATTCTGCCACAGCCCGTTCACCGAGTCTTCATAGCCCAGCTACACCGATTCACTCGCCATGACCGACACGCTCGATGCCGGGTCATGGATGCCCGTCTCGTAAGTCTGTGCCACTTTTGGGTTTACGACAAGCCATGTCACCGGCCCCTTATCATATGGATGCTAGCGACACTATCATATACGCAGCCAAAAGGCTTAAACGGTCCCGTGCAAAGGTAAGGCGACACTGTGGGGGATACCATGCGTGAGGTCGCAAAGTGATATGAGGTGTTACATGCTAGATCGATGTGGCATTGAGTCGGGTCCCGACAGCCGCATCCAGACGACATACCATGGCTCAACCGAGCCGATCTCAAGAGCGCCTGCCCTCGCGAGGGGACGCTATGCAGGGTCCGCCCACGCCTACGCACATGCCTTAGGGCTCGCTGAGCGGCTGGCCAAGCACCAGCCTCTCATGAGGGGCCATCTTGGAGGCTCAAGAGGTCAGCGGCTGCAGTTCTCGGGCGGAGATGGAGATGGCTCATGAGAGCCAGCTGCGCCCGAGCCTCCCGAGGCGCCTGGCCTAGGGGCTTGTGAGGATCGGCCTCCAGCCCACCGAGCCTGCTACACCAACACCCCTTCGCCCCAATATCATCAGTGACATTTTTTAAGTTTCTGCTTTGACTGGAGCGCCTTCAGGCCGTGATTTTTCCCTAGCCGCTGTCCGGCCCCTCGTGGCATGTATCCTTTATTTCATGTCCTTAGCTTATCTTATTGGGGCGCTTTGACTGGATCATCCCTAAGCCGCCGGCTGTCCCCCGCATGTATCCTTCTTGCGCTTATCTTAGGACTATGCTTTCGATCCAACATGCTTGTTATTTGCGCCTTTTTCTCGGGTGACTAATCTACACGCTAAAGGGGTGCCCGAGCATCGCTAATCGTGGCTCCTACCGCCTCCGCCCTCACCCTCGGGTCTTGTCCATGGCATCGCGACCGGCATGCCGCCGACGCTGAGACCAGCCCGAGAGCCGGACCCGAGGACGAGAGTTTCATTATCTAACTTCAAAGCTTATGCTGCTAAAGGGGGGTGCCCGAGCATCGCGACTGTGGCTCCTACCGCCTCCGCCTCACCCTCCGGTCTTGTCCATGGCATCGCGACCAGCATGCCACCGACGGTCGAGACCAGCCCGAGAGCCGGACCCGAGGACATAGAGTTTCATTATCTAACCATTTTGCGCTTTAAAGGGGGTGCCCGAGCATCGCGACTCAGGGCTCCTACCGCCTCCGCCCTCACCGGTCTTGTCCATGGCATCGCGACCGGCATGCCAACGATGGTCGAGACCAGCCCGAGAGCCGACCCGAGGACGAGAGTTTCATTATCTAACCCAGCTTATGCTGCTAAAGGGGTGCCCGAGCATCGCGACCAGTGGCTCCTATCAGCTCTCCAGCCCACTCACCGGTCTTGTCCATGGCATCGCACCCGGCATGCCAGCGACGGCTGAGACCAGCCCGAGAGCTGGGACCAAGACGAGAGCACCGCATCCGCCAAATTTGCAGGTGAACACACCGAGATAAGGCCCAGAGCCAGCGCAACCCGCCTTTGAGGTAGGGGCCCCACGAGTCCCTGCGGCTGGCTCACGGGTGCCCGATACACCCATCCAGCCCTACCGCGCCAGCCACGTGTCGGTGGGTCAGATACGCCTGGCTCCTCCCGACGGGGAGCCCTCCCACGCACTCAAGAAGCACCATGTTCGCTACCGGCCGACGACACGACCGAGGAGCTGCTATGCCCCAGACGCATACGGAAGCGCTATGCTCTGGCTACCGGTGATAAATAATCGAGGGTGGCCTCCGCCGCATCAACCTTAGGGAGCCCGAGCTTAGTGTCTGCCTTGTCGCAATGCTCTCCTGAGTGCCGCTGGTGGTTCAGACGGGCTGCTACCCGACCCGCCTGCACGCACTTACGCCAGGCCCCCCGCCTGGTTCGTCGCGACGCCCTCCCCGAGCGGAGCCAAGGTATGAAGGCCGATTGAGCATCAAGGGGATTCTCGAGCATCGCGACTCAGAGCCTAATCGTCACGTAGCCCTCGCCTTAGTTCCGGAAGGCTAACGGCGGTTGGGTATGCGCTGGCCGGGCTCGCAGACGAGAACGGCAAATCCACCCACATCTCACCTCCCTCGCTTGCTGTTCGAAGGCTAAGGGGACTCGAGCATCACGACCAGAGCCTAACTTGTCACGTAGCCCTCACCCTTGGTCCCGCCCCCGTTTCCGGTCCAACGGCGCTATATAGAGGCTGGGTCTCTTCCGGGCGAGAACGAAGCAAGCAAGAAGGAATAATGCAAATTTCAGGAACTCAAAAGCAATATTATAGTCCATGCTGTTATCACAAAGATCAAACATAGTTTTAACGCCTCCGAGGCATGGTACATGTGCAGGAATTAAAAAACAGACGGAGCCACGACGGGTCACTTGCCGGGCGGGGAGCCGCGCGGAGTAGGTTCACCAGGGAGCAGCAGGCAAGCAGTGGCTCCGCTTCGCCTGGCATCAAGGCCCGAACTTCCCCAAGAGAGCCTCCGCGACCTCTTCATGGCCTCAGCAGCGTAGCTGCATGCTCGCTGGCCATCGCTCCAAAGAAGCTGCCGAGGTCGGCGTTGGGGTCGCCAAGATAGATGTGGGTGAAGACCCGCGTCACGCCGCAGAAGACAAGACGCGCTCGCCTCACCTTAGGGCCAAGGCCAAGGGTGACGCTGTTAAGGGCGCAAACCAGAAAGGAAGCAGCTTGGCGGGCCATCCTCCCGCCGCCCGGCTCTCAAGGCCGGTGTCATAAAGCGCCTTCAAGTGTGAGCCTTCTTCCATGTCCGTGAAGGCCACGCGATCTCGGCGAGAACCCGGCCTTCCGCCCAGCCTCAACCTTCCGCCTCCAGCCTCTTGCTCCATCACGCCTAGGCGGCCACGGCCGCTCTTGAGCTTGGCCTCCAGTGTCCTCTGACGCCGCCGCCAACCTTCATGCTTTCCTCCTCGCTTGGCGGTATATGGGCCTCCTTGGCAAGCTGGTTCTGCAGTTCTTCATCTCTCTCCAGCCTGCCTCACAGAACTTGACGCTTAGCTGCCTCCCCTGGCAGCATCGCGGCAACTCTTCGCCTCACGGACAGCCTGCTTTCTCCTCATCGCAGCCGCCGAGGTTCGACCAGCGCCACCAGATCGGCATCGGAGCTTAATCCAGCCCAGCTACCAAGCGCCGCGCCATCGACGGGGTCGGCGCCAAAGATCCTGCCGCAGCGGTCCATCCGCAACGGCGCGATCCGTAAAGATTCGGAGAAGGAGCAGCATGGAGAGGGGAGAAGACGGTTAGTATGAACACTGGGGCTTTGTGGCGAACCAGCCGCGCCACGATGACAAGTGGAAGTAGCGCTGCAAGGGCACCTCGGGAGTCGCCTCGGGTCAAGGGGGGCTGAGTCAGCCTCTGCTGCTCGGCTTGTCTTGCGAGGACGCCCAGCAGAGAAGCTCGCGCCATGATCACCTCTTTCTGGGCAGAGGCACTGCCACGGATGGGACTCAGAGCTCCTTCGCTTTTCACATCATGGCGCCACCTGGCCAAGGGCATGGGAATCAGGTCTCGCCGACAAAGCAATAATCAAGACGGGAAGGTGCACTTACATGTCGCCACCGTGGATTCTGAGCAGCCTCCGCCGAACTTAAAGCCCGAGAGCCGGCTGCAAGGGTCGGCTTCAAGGGGCTCAGAGCAGAGGCGCCGCAGACGCCTCTCGGGCCGGGCAGACCTGGGACCAGCCCAGTCCGTCCTTCTTCGGGATCTGAGGGGAGCCCCGCCGCCTCGCTCACCTCATCCTCTTGTCTGCCGCCTGGGAAGGCGGAGAGCGGACCTGCGCCAAGGGGAGGAGTTTGACTCCGCCCGAGTCAACCCCTTCCCGCCTCCCTCTTCCTTCTTCTCTTCTGAGTCATCAGAGACACGCCCACCAGGTCCTCCGGAGCCTCCAGGGCACGGGCCCGCCCCTCGCTGAAGATGCATAGACCCCACTACCGCCGCAATCCTCGCCAAGGAACAGGGCGAGGAGCACCTCCAGCTCGCCATGTCGCCCCAACCAAGGATTGAGGACCGCCGCAGATCTCGCCGGCCAGACCACGGGCTCGAGTGAGGCCTCCACATCGGAAGCGGCATCAAGGAGCGGAGCCAGCTGATGCTCCAGAACTCCTCAAGAGCGACGATCGGTCAGCTTTCTGCTGCTGCCGCCACTGGCTGGTTTTAGATCAAGGCCCATCTTCTCCAACACCAGCTTCAGACGGGATCCGAAGCTCCACTGGGACTAGCCGCCGGAGCTCATGGGTGCCCGTGGGCAGGATCAGCCGAGGATGGATGCGCCAAAGATCCAAAGAAGACCCACTTGCTCCTCGAAGCCCTCAATCCTCTTCCTGTGGTTTGAATGGCGATGGCTCCATCAGATGCGGCGAAGCTGGCAAGACGCGGAGGCAAAACCACGGAGGTTCGAGGAGAAGTAGTGGCGTAGCAAGGCCACCGAGGGCTTCACCCCCACGTGGCCTCACAATAGTAGGCTAAGATTGCCGAAGAAGGACATAGTTGGGATGGAGGTGCAGAGCTTGAATATTGTAGTATGGCGACGAGAAGAAGAACTCTAAAAGGGAGGCACCGCATCAAGGGCGATGGCGCCACGAAGAGCGGATAGAAGGTGCTCTCGCCTCGTGGGACGGGCAGAGCCGCCTTGAACGCCTTTTGTCCTGCTGATGCCTCAAGGCCCGCTTATCTCGGCGACCAGGCAAGGCTCGCCTCGGCACATTTGCGGGTCCAAGCCAAAGTAGTACCAAGCTCGCCGGGCTTGGCGAGGCGCCATGACTAGCTAGGGCACATAGGCGGAGTAGATCTGAAGATTTTGGAAGCAAGGAGGAGAGGCGCAAGAAAGGGGATCTGAGAAGCAACTGGAGGAAGTAAAGGGGGCAAGGGAGATGCCGCTCTTTTATCAACTCGCGCGGTTGCAGTGCCGCCCACGTCCAATCAACCGCCACGCGGAGCCCAAGGTCAGAGCTGTTAGGGCTCAAGCGACGCTCAGACTTGCCCTTTCGCCTCGCCGCTGTTCGGCACGCCAGGCCCGGGGCTACTGCCGGAGTTCGGGAATGGGGTACCAAGACTTGCTCGCTCGCGCCCGCGGCGTGGCTCAAAGGAGGCCCAAGACAGCCCATCTTCATCAACGCAGCTCAAGACCTCGCGGGCTGGCACTGGCAGACGGCAAGGAGCTTCTCGTGCACGGCCTCGCCAGCCGGCTCATGAGGAGGCGGAGAGTTCAAGGCGGGTACTCGTGAGGTGCCCATGACGCAGCCATGACGATCAAGGGCGCCAATGGCGCCAGCCAGAATGTCCTCCTTTCCTCTTTGGTGCAAGGGAGCAAGCGCAGCAGAGCATCAAGCAAAGGCGCCCATTTCAAAGTAACGAGATTCAAGACCAGCCCAACGGCTGGAAGGAAGTCAGGGAGCCCAAGCCAAGGCCATCACCGAGCCTTGACAAAGTAGGACCAACTTTAGTTAGGATAAGTGTACCCGCTGTTCCCTTCAAATCGCCAATTGTTGGCGCCTTCCCGCTAATATTTGGGAAGAGGCCCAGGCCTTTGCCTATAAATAGGACTAGCCACCACCAGGTAGAGAGATCTGATCCTCATCAAGAAACTAGTAGATAGAGCGATCAACTCCCTCCTAGCAGCTTCATCGCACCAGCCAAGAACAGTACTCATGAGGCAGTTCTTCCTTGTATTATTCCTCATCAGCCCAAGAGGCAATCCACCACACCACACACCGGAGTAGGGTATTACACCACAATGGTGGCCTAAACCAAAGATAAATCTTGTGTCTCTTGTGCTGTTCGTTTAGTAGTTTAGGTCCCAGCATTGGGCGAGGTGCGAGACGGTAGAGGGTTGAATCTCCGCCACAAGACCCCTGTTCAAACTCAAGGGTCCGCCGAACCCAAACCGACAAATATACTCACATATAGATGACCTAGTCATCGCCAATTGCTTGATAGATTCTAGTATTGTTTGTGCATGTTTGGCACATATTTCATTTGACATTTTATTGTGTGAGCATGTTGGTTTGCTTATTTTCTCCATTCGAGGACATCCATTTGTTGTTTTGAGTGTCTTGGATTTTATTGGCCAAATGGATGTACAAGAATGCCTAAGAACCTTCTCTAGCTATATATGCTCTTCTTGTCTCAAATTTTTTCATGCTATATCACAAAAATTGAACAAGTCTTTTTTGGACCTCCGGGTGAGGAGCACTCGGAGCCAGCAATCCAACAAGGGCTGACCTCCAAAACCTTCTTCATGCATTTCAGCCGCATCAACCCACTCAACTCGGCCGAACCGAAATCATAAAGACTGATCTAGGTTTTCATCTCTGCTACCGATTAGACCAACTCAGCCCCAATGATTTGTCTGTAATCACACACATCAGACATCTCGGTGCCACCGATTTGTTCCACTGTTGGCACATATATATATATATATATATATATATATATATATATATATATATATATATATATATATATATATATATATATAGCAGGTCAGACGTTGCAAATTTATTCAAACGCCTCAACCTCGCGCTGTCGCCACCCCTTTGTCTCCAAATCATCATCGCCGCCTCTCGGCACCTTCGCCACAGAATCTGCCATGTCAACGGAATCTTCTCCGCCATTGCCACCGTGAGAGGATCTCCATCGAGTTAGGGTGAGATTTGATCTCCTCGCTTCTATTTCTCCGATTCAATGCGTATGATAATGCCATATATCTTGCCATGATTGCAATACTTCTATCCACCAGATTAGTTCCTTAGAATAGATATGAGCAAAAATTTAGGGTTAGGTTTCACGAACGCATCTCGATCGATCAATAGGAATTTTTGGTCCCACCAATTTGGCCGTATATACTGACAGTATAACTTGGTTCCACCAAAACGCATTATCGTGAGACCTAAAGTAAAGTTTCAAAGAAACCCTAGTAACTCGGGGCCACTCTAACCCCATCTCGGTCCAACCGAAAGTGAGTGTTTTTGTTTTGTGCCTCGCTTCGTGTCACCCAAATGACTGAATCGGTAGTCTAAATGCATTCTGTGAATACCTAGAAATAAAGTTTGAGCTCAAGTTTTTGCAAAACTATCTGGTTTTTGTGATAACTCATCTACTCTACCCATACCCATATATTCATAGGGTCTGTTTGCAAGATGTCAAGTGCTAGTGACAGTCAGAATCAGTCAGAGCAGAATGTTGATCTTAGTGAGGGCTCTAGTCCCAATGAGAGCTATGATGAAGGCAGCATAAGCACCCCCGGCAATTTTCCAAAGGCTGCCACTAAATCTAAGAAGAAGAGAACCTCATACAATGAGGATGAAAACTTTGTGGCAGATGAGGCTACTTCCAAGAGAAAGAGTGTGCTAAAGAAAGTGTATGGTGCAACAGCTACCTCCAAGCCAAGTGCCAAATACAGGATAGCAGTGAGAAAAGTTCCTAAGTCAAAAGCTGACAAGTCCTCAACTCCACAAGAAACTATGACCTTCACACTTGAAGAGCAAAGTGATGCAGAGGCTGCTCCAGGGAAGAAGAAGAAAGGGAAAGAGAGGGTGAAGAAGACTATTGCTAGTGCCATTGGAAGACTCTCCATAATGATTGATGATGAGGAGGAGGAGGAATGATAACCCACAAGTATAGGGGATTGCAACAGTTTTCAAGGGTAGAATATTCAACCCAAATTTATAGTTCGACACAAGGGGAGTCAAACAATATTTGAAGGTATTAGCAGCTGAGTTGTCAATTCAACCACACCTGGAGTTTAATTATCTGCAGCAAAGTGATTAGTAGCACAGTAGTATGATAGTTTTGATGATAGCAACAGTAGTAACAGTAACGGTAACAGTGATAGCAGTGATATTGTAGCAGCAATGATAGCAGTTGCAACGGTAGTAACTTAGCAAGAACAATATATGATAAATTTGTAGGCATTGGATCGGTGACTTGTTGGATGATATTCATCATGTGACAGTTATAACCTAAGGCGATACGACACTAGCTCCAGTTCATCGATATAATGTAGGCATGTATTCCATAAATAGTCATATGTGCTTTATTAAAAGAACTTGCATGACATCTTTTGTCCTACCCTCCCGTGGGCAAGCGGGTCCATATTGGAAACTAAGGATATTAAGGCCTCCTTTAATAGAGAACTCGAACAAAGCATTAACACATAGTGAATACATGAACTCCTCAAACTACGGTCATCACCGAGAGTGGGCCCGGTTGTTGTCACTACGGGGTTGTCGGATCATAACCGTAGTAGGTGACTATAACTTGCAAGATCGGATCTAAAACATGGATATAATGATGAATTCATAAACGGTTCAGATCTGAGTTCATGGCACCCGGGCCCAAAGTGACAAGCATTAAGCATAGCAAAGTCATAGCAATATCAATCTAAGAACATAGTGGATACTAGGGATCAGACCCTAACAAAACTAACTCGATTACATGATGAATCTCATCCAACTTCTCACCAACCAGCGAGCCTACGAAGGAATTACTCACTCCCGGTGGGGAGCATCATGGAATTGGCAATGGAGATGGGTTGGTGATGACGAAGAATGAAGATCCCCCTCTCCGGAGCCCCAAACAGACCAGACCTGCCTCCCGAGGAAGAATAGGGCTTGGCAGCGGATCCGCCTCGGGATCGCAATAATTCTTGTCTTGATTTTTTGGAAATATGTGACTTTATAGTATTAGGAGGTCGCTTATGGGCCATTTGTGGGGACAACCCACCGGGCGCGCTTAGGAGAGGGGGCGCGCCCTAGTGGGTTGTCCTAGGTGGCTGAGGGAGTCCTGGACTAGGGGGTGTCCGGATAGCCGAACTATCATCATTGGCCGGACTCCAAGACTATGAAGATACAAGATTGAAGACTTCGTCCCGTGTCCGGATGGGACTTTCCTTGGCGTGGAAGGCAGCTGGCGACACGGATATGTAGATATCCTACCATTGTAACCGATCACAGTAATCCTAGCCCTCTTCGTGTCTATATAAACCAGAGGGTTTTAGTCCGTGAGGACTAACAACAATCATACCATAGGCTAGCTTCTAGGGTTTAGCCTCCTTGATCTCATGGTAGATCTACTCTTGTACTACCCATATCATCAATATCAATCAAGCAGAGTAGGGTTTGACCTCCATCAAGAGGGCCCGAACCTAGGTAAAACATCGTGTCCCTTGTCTCCTCGTTACCATCCGCCTAGATGCACAGCTTCGGGACCCCTACTCGAGATTCGCCGGTTTTGACACCGCATTGGTGCTTTATTGAGGGTTCCTCTATGTCGCCACCCATAGGCCCGATGGCTCCTTCGATCATCAACAACGACGTGGTCCAGGTGAGACTTTTCTTCCCTGACAGATCTTCAGATTCGCGGTTTTGCAATCATGGGCCAATTCACTTGGCCATCTCGAGCAGATCGAAGCTACGCCTCTAGCCATCATGTCGAGACGGAAGTTTGAACTATACGGCCGACATCCGCGAAAAACTTGATCTTCGACGGATTCGAGCCACAAAATGAGCTACCGCACTTTCACGATGAGCATGATTTAGCTCCGCACGACAATGCCCCGAGGTCGCGATAGGAGTCCGCCTCGACCCTTAACTCAGAGCCGACCACGCCGATCGAGGATGGGTGGCTAGACACCGCCAGGGCTGCTACTCTCACGGCGATGGAGCCAATACCGACTCCTATCCCTTGTGAAGCTCAGGACTCTGTGGTGCCGGATCGTTCTCCGGACCCCAAACCATCCGCTGCCTCTGCCAATCGAATCTCCGATTGGGCGCCGATCATTGAGTTCACCGTCATGACATCTTTTAGCACTCACCTTCGCGACATCCTGAATTTGCAAAAGTATCTCTTTATCAGAGAGCCCCTGGCCGGATTACAACAGATGGTTGGGATGCGGATCGACTTAAGAAATTCAAAGCCCACCCAATACCCACTTTGTAGCCATCGCCGATTTACTTAACCGACATGTTAGACTTCGACCAAGACATCGACGGTATGGACGACGATGCCGAGACGATCAAGAACCAGCGCCAACGGGGCACTAGAAAGCTACCTCGTCAAACGACATATACATGGTGGACATCCCAAAGGATGGGAATGGCGATGGAATAGCGGAGGATGACCCCTCCAAGAAACAGCCTTTAGCGCCATGCACACCCAGGCCTTTTAAATTCCGCCACAGCAAAAATGGAGATTCCGGCTCCGCAGACAATAAAACCCCGGACATTGCCGAAGACAACCCCCTCCAGCAAGATTCAGCACAGGAGGATGGAGAAGCCAGCCCTCGTGAGAGAGCAACAGACAAAGAGGTAGAGGACGATAATTACATGCCTCCTCCGGAGACGAGGCAAGCCTCGACGACGCACTTAATTTGTCGTGCCCGAGGATCCTGGTCAACAAGAGCATTTCAAACGCAGGCTTATGGCCACAACAAGCAGCCTCAAGAAAAAGCAGCAACAGCTTAGAGCTGATCAAGATTTGCTAGCCGACACATGGACTGAAGTCCTTGCGGCCGAAGAGTACAAACTCGAACGCCTCTCCAAAAGCTACCCCAAACGCAAGCTGCTGCCCTGATTAGAGGAGGAAGCATATAAACCTACATCACCAGCGCACAATACGACCAACCGGCCACCTCGTGGCCACAACAGAGAGGCCTCTAGGCCCTTCACTAAAGCCGCACCTCGATCGCTCAAAAGTACAAAGCCAATGGGGAATGCGCCGACTTGCGAGACATATTGGAGGATAAGGCAAGACAAACAAGATTGATCTACGGATCGCGGGCTCCCCATGATATGCGCATTTACAACCGCCACGGTGGATATGGCACCCGCCGGGCCGAACACAAGAGACAAAGCTCGCTGAGCTGCGCCGTGATATAGCCCAATACGTAGGCGCCAAGACACCCACTATGCTTCACAGATGAAGTAATGGATCATCAAATCTCAAGGGTTCAAACCCATGAACATTGAATCCTACGATGGCACAACGGATCCCGCAATTTGGATCAAGACTATCTCCTTCATATCCACATGGCCCACGGTGATGATCTTCACGCCATCAAATACCTCCCACTCAAGCTTAAAGGAATAGCTCGGCAACGGCTCAACAGCTTTGCCGCCAGAATCAATTGGTGTTGGGAGGACCTCGAAGCCGATTCCTTGATAACTTCAGGAACATATGTGCGACCACCGACGCCGATGACCTAAGCCACATAATTCAGCAGCCAGACGAATCGGCCGTATAATTTTCGACACGGTTCTAACCAAGAAAAATCAAATCGCCGACCGTCCGGATGCAGAGGCCCTTGCAGCCTACAAACACAACATCGGGCGATGAATGGCTTGCCCGCACCTAGGACAGAGAAGCCAAAATCAATGGCAGCCCTCACATCGCCATGACCCGCTTCGCTCGGGAGAAGACAGCAGCTAGCCCACAAGAATAACCTAACCAAAACTCGTAGTTCGGATACCAAAGATAGCAATGGCAGGTCGCCACGTCATCACATAAGCGCCGCGATTAACGGCGATAATACTAAAGATACGGCAGTCAACGCCGGATTCAAAGGCTCTAAACCCGGCCGAAAATCCATTCAAAAGAACTACTCCGGCCCGGCCCAATTTGGACCAGATATCGATCGCTTGTGCGATACACGGCACTTTAAAAGTTAGCTAATCACACCAACAGTGATTGTTGGGTGTTCAAGCAGCAGAAAGTTAATCGCCAAAGCAATGACAAGGGCTACATAGCGATGACAAGGAGGAGACACGGTCACGAACAATAGAGGACAGAAGGTTTCCCCTGCGCAAGGACGGGAACATGATATACGCGAACCCACATACCCAAAAGGGAGCGGAAGCGCACGCCAGGACGATACGCGATGGAGCCGCCGTCCCAAAGTTCAATCTGGGTCCTCCCGCCCGATCACTTTTGATCAAGGGACCACCCTTCACTAAAGATCCGCCACGCGGATTTGCTGCATTGGTTCTAGACCCAATCGCCGACGATTTCACCTCACTAGAGTCCCGATGGACGGCGGCAGCAGCCTAAACCTGCTTTTATCAGATACAAGGCGCAAGATGGGCATAGACCCTCAAGGATTAAACCCACAAAGACGACCTTCAAAGGCGCCATACCAGGTGTAGAGGCCAATTGTATCGCTCACCACACTTGAAGTGGTCTTCGATCCCCGGCAACTTCCGGTTGGTTAGTTAATCTTCGACATAGTCCTGCTCCGCAGCAAGCTATCATTCATCGCCGACGAACCGTGACGGTAAAGTTCAATGCGTGCCGCATTACACATACCTCAAGCTCAAGATGCCAGCCTCGAGGAGTCATGACGGTCAACGGAAACATCAACACTCTCTCCGAATGGAGGAGCATACAAATGTTTTGCGGCGGAAGTGCAGAGCAGCCTCTTAAGGAATTCTCGAGTCCGCCGCTAAGAGACCGGACACCGCTGCGCTACTCGAGTAACCTACAACAAGATTCAGCTAGCACGCTCCGAGCATGCGAGTAATGCGTGCCCAACCCCAGCCCTCGCAAAATCGCGAGACCAGTACCACGCTGACATCATCATTACGCCCGAAATACCATGGGCATAGGGGGGCACGACCACGGCATGCCCGCACCACACCAGGGCCCCAAGCATGTCATCCTTTTTTTTTTTCTTATCCTCAAGACTCCGCTTGCAGTGCCTCCGTCCGCAATAGACCAAACTCATGATGCAACAGCCTGTGGAAGGAGAAAAGCTACGATGAGTATCCAAGTGGTCTCCATTACGAGCATTATACCTGCTTTTATACACCATTCCGCAGTTTCCACCCCTAGAGGGGGACATGTTAAATAGTCCCACCCCTTGCTTATCGCACTATTTGTATCGTCCCGCATTCATTGCAGCATTTTTTGAATAAACATTGCATTGCTTTTTACCTATCATTGCATTCCTTTTATATGTTCACTTATGACATGTTGCACCTGACGCTTTGGTACGGCTAAATACACCAGGGCTTAAGTTCCCAAATTATGGTGTGATAAGTCCTAACACTTTAACAAGTGCGGCACTCGAACTTATAGCATTATATGCATCGGTCTCAATCATGTCTTGGGTCAATAGTTGTGTTTTCCTGCTCCTATGTTTTGGTACCTTACGCCCTATATCGGGTAAGCAGAAGGCTGGGAGAACCATCGGTGCCCTGGGCTTGAGCTAGGCTGAGCACCTCGCTGGAGAAAGCTAAACTGACCGCCATGATGGGGCGAGAGACGGTCGCTGTTCGAGAGGTTTTTTCGAGTCCCTAAAGACTTATGTTGCTTAGAGCGAGGAACTGCTTGTCTGCCCAGCGTGATAGCGCCCGAATTCGGCCTTCCGAATACTAGGGGCTTCACGAAATTTAAAATTATAGAATTCTATGGCTAAGTGAGAGTGTTCAAGCATTATAAGTCCGCTCAGCCTTGCTCATTGTGTTGAGCGCCTCCCTAGAAGGACCCAAAATGGGAACAAGAGCGCCAAGTTTATCCTAAACACCCCAAAGACTGTGGCACGGGGGTCAAGCCAACGACTTGCCATCTCTTAGATTTGATAAACGGCCACAGAAGGTAATATTTAAATTAACAAGCGCTGCTTAGCGATATGAACAAAGTTTTCAGCGCAGACAGATAACAAAATGCGAGTCTACTCAAAAATTACATCTTTGGAGCATTCACTGCAAATAATGCGGCACCCTTCAGACACCCTTATAATACATCTCGGCGACGATACTCTTGCCCAAGCAATGGCGCCGTCCGTCACAAGCTTCTCAAGCGCCCATCTTGCCCTAAGGCAGCACCTTAGCGCTGGCAAGGGTTCGACGGCCTCGATGCAAAGCGGAGTGCTTGATGACATCAACCCATGGACAGGCGCCCACCACCGCCGCACTCAGATCGAAGTAGCTCCTGTGCATGGCTTCTTTAGGCCACACCAACTATGAGACCCTTCATGGCCTGCTCGCCACCTTGTGGAGCTCGACCAGCTGCTTCAGCCTAGTTGCTGTGGCACTGATGTCCGCCTCAAAGATACCGAGACCGTAACACCTTTTCCGCTAAGCTCCTCCTCGGCTCAGAGAACGCGGCAGATCGGACACGCCACGAGGCAGATCGCGAACGCCTCCCCGAGAGCTCCGAAGTTCGAGTAAGTAACAAGAAATTCACTTTAATGCTTGCTCGCATGAAGAATGCCTTACCCGCCGCTATCTTCTTTTTACTTCCGAGGGCCTTCTAGGCTTCGGCCTTAGCGGCTTTGGCACTTTCAAGAGCCAACGCGAGCTCTGACTCTGAGTTTTTTGAGTCACGCCCAAACTCTCGTGTTTTTCCACGAGAGCCCGGAGCTTTGCCACACCTCCGCCACCCGCCTCCTACTTCTCTCGCCGGGCGCTGCTGCCGGCTGCATTATGCTCGGTCATGACACCGCCTCCTTCAAGGTCGCCACCTGCTCAGAGCCTCGGAGTACCCACATTATTCTTGTCATTTTTCTTTTTGCAACCAAATCCTTTTCTATAAGGTACAACTTTAATAAGGTGTTACTTACCTTCCTTGTCCTCGAGCTTCTTCTTGCACGGCCGAGCTCGATCTCGACCGCCGAGGCTCGCTTCAAGGAATTGACCTCCGCAGCCAAATGGGCAGAGGTCACCGCAGAGCCTCGTGATTCCCATATTGACATATTTGTGTTAGACTCACAGATATCTTTTAGATCCTCAGCCCGGGCTTTTCTTCCCGAACACCAACAGAGCATTAGGGCTACCGTCTATGCGGTATTATTTTTACACATCCTAATCACATACCTCAAAGCTCGTTAGAAGGTCGGGCAAGAAGCTGGTCAGCCCGCTTTGGCGAGCTGAACTTTTCAATCACCGCACTCATGACAAAGGCGGTGTTCTCGCTGATGGAAGCGCCGCAGAGCCCAGCAAGTTATCCGCGCCTGGGCTTGACGGAGGACGCCAAGTCATTGCTGTCTTGCCCTTCTCACAAGGGGGCCACACGGACTGGAACCACCAAGGGTTCCAATGAGTCCGGTCCAAAGTCCGAGAGTTTGCCCTCAAGGCACCTCCCGGCCTCCTCGGCGTGTCCCTTCTCGGGACCCCACCTCGACGCTGCTCGATCGCTGGGGAGGAGGCGGTCGAAGTGAAGTGCTATTCACATCCGACGAACCCAAGGACCCGCCGACAAAGGGGAGATCGCCCTGGGCGGACTACATGGTTGTGGCGCGGCGTTAGAAAACACTATGACGTAAGGAAAATTATAAGCTATTCTGAATCCGGACACTTACGATCTCGCCAGGCTTGGCCTCGAGGGCCACTTCGCCTCGCCTGCATTGGTGGAATAGTCCGGGAAGGGTCCTTCCTTTCTTGATCTTTTCGCCCTCTGCTGGGGAAGCCTTCCTTCTCTCTCACACTGGGGAGAGGCCTTTTTCTTTCACTGTCACGCTTTTCAATAAAAATATTTATTGAAAGACCGATCTTTATGTCCAAAGCAGAGGAAAATCCTCCTCACCGGTAGACAAAACTTTGGTACAATAAGCCAAGAGCATTAATATATTACAGGGGTTGAGCTGAAGTCGCCAACAATTATTACAAGCACGCCAATAATTATACATATGGCGGATATGGCACAATGGTGGGGGTGGCAATACTACCGACTCGAGATAAAAGTGGTTGGGTGGAGTAACACAAAGGAGTGGGTAGCAATACTACTACACCGGTGGTTTCATCGAGCATCGAGGTGAGGCTCGGCGAATTTTATTTTGGTAGCGGAAGCGTTATAAACAAGTGACCAAAACCAGGGTCGCACGAGATCGACTCGACTCTCTAAGCGCCGGACTCGCTTATCGAACTCCTCATCCATGAGATCGCTTTCACAAGATCTCGCCAAATCAACAAGCCGTGAGTATTTTGAAAGTACTCACAAGACAGTTCGGACAAGAGATATAACAAATGCATGCATGAATGCGCTATGAGTATTTTAACAAGGGCACATTTAATTCATAAAGACAAGTCGTAAAATGGGAGTCGCGTAGTCCGCTCCGAAACCCAAAGAAATAAACGTGAAACCCAATCGGTGTCTCGGTTACCTTAAAGGAAGATATATAAATAAACATGTCATACTGGATGCCTAGGCGACACCACATAAAGGGCTTATAACAAAATAAATAATAACAATGCCGCAATGGATGTCCGAGCGACGCCACATAAAGGGCTTATAACAGAAATAAATAATAATAATGTTGCAAATGACGTCTCGAGCGACGCCACATAAAGGGCTTATAACAAAATAAATAATAATGATGTCGTTAAATGGACGTCCGAGCGACGCCACATAAAGGGCTTATAACAGAAATAAATAATAATAACGCCATAGTCGGACGCCCCGAGCGACGCCACATAAAGGGCTTATAAGAAATAAATAATAACAAAGGCCGCAATGGACGCCCGAGCGATGTCACATAAAGGGCTTATAGTTCATTGTCATAATGTGTGAGGATTAATGTACACAGTAAAAATATTCCACACAGATGGTTAACGGTTAGTCCTTCACAAGACACAACATTAACCAAACTTCACACTCCTTTAGCTTACCGGGGTTCTTGCCATCAAGACTGACAATTGAGAAGATAAAGAGGACCCGGAACAGGGTCATGGATAGGATGTTGAAATGGGGAGTTGACTCTGCAGAGTTTGTACTAAAATACCCACAGCTAACGGATTCCCGTAGTCATGAGAGACTAGTTCCGCTTATGGTATTTCGAAGAAACACAACTTAACCAAGACACACCCATCCCACTTCACGCTGCCAGAATCACCCTTGACAAATGCTCAAGAAAAACTTTGAGACGGGAGATCACACACCCTGAATAGCATGGGATCAAATTTATATATGCGGCCTAAGGGTGCCCCTCTCGTCCCAACCGAAACACCCATGCCCCCGACCGATGAAAGGCTTTAATCCAGGCTATGGAACCTTCATCCCGCCCTCCATTTGGTGTGTACCGGAAGTGGTTTACATCTTACTAAACCATATTCCTTGCGGGAAACATGTGGCAAGACGGAAAAGGAAATGAACAGGAGTTGATACCGAGTCAACAAACATATCGCATAAGACCGGCATGCTACAACACTACCATCTTAGCTATCTTCATGCCACCACGTGCCTATGCAACCTCATCTCCATGAACTCATGGATTTCGTAAGTCATTTGTCTCATTTTTCATGAAAGAAAATTTATCGATGCTTATGAACATGTCATGAAACTATTTAATGCAAACATGCCAAGACACTCATCATATCAAAAGTTCAAACATGCTTGCCTCGCTCGGAGTAGTCGGGCCTAGTTCGGCGGTTCGCCTCCTTCACCACCTTCTCGTATCTACGGTAGACAAAAAATACACGCTGCTATCGTGAATACCGTGGGTACAGAAAGTTGATCCAAATATTTTTCAAATAAATATGATAAAAACTAGACAAAATTTGAAGAGGACAGAAAAGAATCACCAAAAATTCCTTTCTTGATAAAAAAGTTATAAAGGTTTTAACCCAAGGGCCCATCTGTAATGAAACAAAAAGTTTCCAGGCTCACTTATAAAAAATGTAAAACGGTTCGATCAAAATACGCCGCCCAGAGGGGAGACGATTTTGGCGAAAGACGCCTGTAAAACAATTTGTTTAAAAAGGACTGAGAGGTCGACGGGTGGGCTCCACTCGCCGGGTTTGAAAATCCAAAATGAGAGAAACAGAGTCGACGGCGCCCGACAAAGGCGGTGGTCACGGCGCGATCCAAAGCGCAGGCAGGGGGATCGGAGAGTACCTCTGTTCAAGGCACCATTCCGCCCGAGGGAGGTGGGAAGTGGTCGCCGGCGAGTATCTGGTCGACGGGGCCCTTGCCCGGCGGACGGCCCAGTTCAGACGGGATGGAGTTCACCGGAGAGGGCTGCAAGGTTCAAATTGACGAGGGGTTAGACCTCCGTAGCTAGAGGGGTAGCCGACGGGTTTAAGCACCGGAGACGGCCTCACCGGAGTGAATCAAGGTGGAGGCCGAGGCGAACGGGCGGCCGAGTTGGGGAAGGAGACCTCTCGAGGTCCTCCCGTAGCCCGGTGGGGGTGCCGTGTGGTGCGAGATGGTGTATGCTCGAGGGCGCAGCTCGGAGCCCTTTTTATAGGCGGTCCGAGGCGGTGGCCGAGAACGGGTTCTCCGGCTGGCTTACGGGCGCAGGCATCGGTCGGGGGTTTTAGGAGTCGATCGCGCCATGGAGGTTCACGGGTTCCGCTTCAGCGCAAACGAGCCGGGCTCAAGCTTAGGCCGGGCTCGATGGGAGGGATAAGCGCGGCCTGCCGGGCGGCAGAGAGCGTGCATCAGGCGCGGCGCCACGGCGACGGTGCATGGTACATGCGCGCCGGCAAGAATATGGCCACGCTGGAGCCACCAGGGGTTTGGGGCGCCAACGGCGCTATACCGCCGCTTCGCTCGCTCGGCCGTCACTCATGTGATTCGCCGCCGAAAGACACGCCGCAAGCGGCCAAGGTGCCACCGACACGGAACGCGCCAAGCGCGCTTGAGGCTCCGGACAAGTAGGTTAGGCTGTGAGCAACGTGCCAAGTGCATCGTGAGCATGTGATCGCATCACCGACGTAAGATCGACATCAAGTCCGAACTTAATCGAATTTCGAAAGTGCAAGGAAAACAAGGCATGCAAGGTGTTCGATGTAATGATCCTGCATGTAGAGATTTTTCCTTGAGCTGAGTTTTGGTGGAGTGATTCTCATTGCAACTAGAGGTTGCCTGAATTTTGGTAGAATTTTTGGAGAAGTGTAGATATGAATTTCACCAAATTTGGCAAATCTGGTCCAAACTTACAGTGAGTGAAATTTGAATAATTTGAAAAGAGTAAGAGTGGATCAAGATGGATCTGGGTTGTGGTTACAAAGGACTATCCAGGGGAGTTGAGTTGAGGTTAAAAATCCAAAGCATTAGGGTACTTGCTTTGTAAATCACTTAGGCTCAAAAGCAATAGGCGTAATTATTTGGACAGAGAATGATTGAAATAAAATCCAAAATGGATTTTATTGGTTGGGACAGAATGTTTGGGTTGTTCCAAAGGTTTTGAGGGAGTTTTACCATAAGGAGCTTGGCAAAACAAGGATGAATTAAAATCAAATGAAAACCCAAAACCAAAAGGTTTTTTTTAAAGGAGTTAAAAGACTAACTTCAAATAAGACAAGTCCTTTTTTTTAAAAATAAAACCATAAAATTTTGAGTGTCACAAGACCTACCCCTTAGGAAAAATCTCGCCCCGAGATTTCAGCTGATCCTTAATGTGTGTGGGTGCTTTGTATGAAGAAAATCCTCTCTTTCCCAAGTGGCTTCACTCTCTGTGATTGCTCCATTGAACTCAAAAACTTGATGGTTTTCTGCTTTGGTTCTACTTTCAGATTCTTCCAATATTTTCTCCGGGTGTTCCCGATAGGTGAGGTCTGGTTGTACGCCGATGTTCTCATGGGATACTTGCTTCTCCTGGGTTGCTCACACACTTTCTTAATTGGGAGACGGCAACACGTCGTGGATGTCGGACAATTCTTCTGCAAGTCTAACTCGTAGGCTACCGTGCTCTTCGTGCCACTATGCAGAATGGTCCAATGAATCTTGGTGCTAACTTCCCCTTAATCTTAAACCGCTAGTAGTCCCTCATAGGAGATACTCAGAGGTACACAAACTCACCAGGTTCAAAATTGACTTCACGATGTTTCCGATCATAATAACTTTTCTCGCCGGGCTTTGAGCCGCCTTAAGTCGGTCCCTCGATTAGCTTCGACCTTTTCTCGGCTTCCTTGAGCATGTCTCGGGCCAAGATACGGCTGCTCTCCGTCTTCCGACCAATTTAGCGGGTACGCATCTTCGCCTGCATAAGGCTTCAAAGGGTGCCATTTGCGGTGCTGGTCTGGTAACTGCGGTTGTATGCAACTCGGCGATGGTAGGCTTTCTCCCAACTCGCTCCATAAGTGAGGACACATGCCTCAAAGATGTCTTCCAAAATTTGATTTACACGCCCAGTTTGTCCATCGGTCTCATGGATAGTATGCTGTGCTGAGAGTTAGTTGGTCCCTGTGGCCTGCTGCGTGATCCCAAAATCTGGAGACGAATTGTGTGCCTCTCACGATATTATGGTCTTCGAACTCCATGTAGATGCATAACACGGGAAAGATAAAGCCCGGACGAAGCCTGAAAGTGGTGTGAGTTGTTTTTACGGGAATGAAGTGCGCTTACTTTAGTCAATCTATCCGTGATTTAACCATATGGCATCATGCCCATGTCGTGACTCCTCAGTAGTCCGACAATGAAATCCATTCCGATCTCGGCCCCATTTCCACTCGGTATCTTATTTGGTTGCAATAGTCCGGACGTTGCCGTGCTCGCCTTTATACCGACATGAGTCACAACACGCAATAAACGCGGGCTATGTCCTCTTCATACCATGCCACCAAAATGATTCCTCAAGGTCTTTGTACATTTTTGTCCTCCCTCCAGGTGAATTGAATACGGGCGGTGTGGCCTTCAGCCAAGATCTGCTGTTTAAGGTCATGAATATTTGGTACGCAAAGTCTATCTCGCATCACAATATTCCTTGCTCATCGATTAATGAATTCTCGGGCCTTGCCCAATTTCATCTTCCGCTTTTATGCCTTCAATGCTCAGGTGACCACGCCTGAGCCTTTTTAATTTTTTTCTATCAGGTAGGTTGTATCTCTAAGTTTGACACACCGCCTTCAAAGGACCATCAATAGGTTGAGCTTAGCAAATTCTCGCCAAACTCAGGCCTCAAGTTTGTCATGTTGTCGTTGTTTTTGGACTGGGGTTCCGACTTAGTGCATCTGCTACAACATTTGCTTTCGCTCGGTGGTAGTGGATTCCAACATCATAATCCTTTACCAATTCCAACCAACGCCGCTGCCGTAAATTGAGTTCTGGTTGGGTGAAAAATATACTTGAGGCTCTTATGGTCCATGTATATTTCACAACGATTTCCAAGTAAGAAGTGTCTCCATTCCTTGAGTGCATGGATAACTGCTGCTAACTCTAGGTCATGAGTAGGATAATTTTCCTCATGCTTGCGGAGTTGTTCCGAAACATATGCTACAACCTTGCTTTCCTCAGATTAATACGCATTCCAAGGCCTTTTCGGATGCGCCACAATATACCTCAAAATTTTGTGTATGTCCGCGCATGCTATATCGGGTGCTATCGTTAGTTTCCTTCTTTAGTTCTTGGAAACTTTTCTCACAAGCTTCCGGTCCATTCAAACTTTTTGTCCTTCTGGAGAAGTTGAGTCATTGGCTTTGCTATCGTGGAAAATCCTTCAATAAATCTTCGGTAGTATCCTGCCATTCCTAGAAAACTTCAGACGTCTGTTATGCTGTCTGGTGTTTTCCAGCCAAGTACACGGCTGTGACTTTTTTCGGGTTCACGGCAATACCTTCTTGGGTTAATACATGGCCCGTAAAAACCTTTTCTGCTTCAGCCAAAATTCACATTTGCTGAATTGGCGTGATAACTGATGCCCCGAAGTTCTCCTAGCACAATTCGAGATGTTCAGATGCTCTTCAAGCGCCTTGGAGTATATCGTATGTCGCCAATGAATACCACAACAAACTTGTCCATGTACTTCATAAATACTTTGTTCATGAGGTTAACAAAATATATGGGCGCTCATAGCCCAAATGGCATCACTGTGAACTCATATAGTCCATATCTGGAGGTAAAGGCTGTCTTGGGAATATCTTCTGTCCATACTTTTAATTGATGGTACCCTGACCTCAAGTCAATCTTTGAGAATACCTTGGCGTGAGCGAGCTGATCAAATAAATCATTTATTCGTGGCATTGGATACTTGTTCTTGATTGTGACCATGTTAAGTGCTCGATAATCGATACACAATCTCGCAGCCATCCTTCTTTGGCAAATAATATTGGTGAACCCCAAGGTGAGGAGCTGGCTCGAGATATACCCTTTGTCCAATAATTCCTTTATTTGTTTCTTCAATTCTACTAATTCGATGGTGCCATTCTCAGATGGTTTCTCTGTATATGGGAGCAGCCTCGGTGCTAGCTCAATGCTGAATTCTCTTTCTGGTCTGGTGGCATACCGCAGCTCTTCAGAAATACGCCCGGAAATTCACATACCATTGAACCTTGCTTAATTCAGAAATATCCACCTTATTCAATCTCGCCGCGGATATTTTCCTCTCTTTGGTCGAAACTTTTATTGTCTTCCCGGTGATGGTGAGGATTACGGTCCTATTGAAGCAGCTAATAAACCTTTGTTGGTGGTTAACCAATCCATCCCTAAGATGACGTCCAGCCCTTTGTTTTCTAATACAATGAGGTTGGCGTGAAATTTAATCCTTCAAACTCAATTGTCACACCTTGGCAAGAATCTCGGGTGACTTGCTTAATCCTGTGGGACTTGACGATCATTGATTTTTCCAAGGGAAGAATCGAAAATTATTTTGCAAAGCAAAACTTTTGAAACGAACGAGTGAGAAGCTCCTTAATCAAACAAAAGTGTTGTGTTGATGTTACCACTTAGGCATAAACGGCCGTGATTTGGGCCGGGTTAGCCCCGCTAGTAGTGTAGTCATGTGAAAGGCCTAAGGCCTATAGGTCGGTTTAGAACTTGTAGCCGTGAACTGCCTGATGTATAAACTTGTATCAGAAGTTAGAATAGAGAGAGAGAGACCGATCGGGATACTTAATATGAACTGTTGGGACTTCGCAGAACCGACAAGCGCCACTCATGTATATAAGGGACGACCCGCAAGCAATTCAAGACAGATTAACCACAACTCGAGCCTAGGCGTGCTTGTTTGCTCCCTAGCCATCGAGACTACATCAATTCCATCACAACCAGACGAGGCTTTTACCTTCATCAAGGCTCAACTAGTATAAAACCCTCGTGTCTTTGTGTCCGCTTTAACCCC
>JAHHZJ010001840.1:0-34101 GCA_021437245.1 Aegilops speltoides | reverse complement strand
ATCTCCATATGAGATCCAATTACTTGTAGGGAAATGCAAGAGACCTCCGTTATGATGATGCACTAGGTCCATAGCTGGGACTTTGTGTATGTTCAAGAAATGCGTTTGTCGAGTGCTCATTAAGAAAGTTTCTATACAAGTTTCTGAACGAACTCCTTAAGAAAAGTTCTCCAAAAGTTCCCTATGAAAGAATCCTTGGAAGTATCTGGTCGTCACAAACATTTTGACCACTTGTGGAGCCAAAACGGACTTCGTATGAGTCAGATATCCATGTTTCAGTTAACACTACGCAAAAGTGATTCTGGACGACAATTACAGACTAGTTCTTGTGTAGTTGCATTCTATTTTTTCCATTCTACTTCACTAAACATCTCCATATGAGATCCAATTACTTCTAGGGAAATGCAAGAGACCTCAGTTATGATGATGCACTAGGTCCAAAGTTGGGACTTTGTGTATGTTCTCGAAATGCATTTGTTGAGTGCTCGTTAGGAAAGTTTCTATACAAGTTTCTGAACGAACTCCTTAAGAAAAGTTCTCCAAAACATCCCTATGAAAGAATCCTTTGAAGAATCTGGTCGTCACTAATTTTTGACTACTTGTGGAGCCAAAATGGACTCTGTATGAGTCACATGTCCATGTTTCAGTTAGCACTGAGCAAAACTGATTCCGAACGACAGTTACAGACTAGTTCTTGTGTAGTTGCATTCTATTTTTTCCATTCTACCTCACTAAACATATCCATATGAGATCCATTTAATTATAGGGAAATGCAAGAGACCTCGGTTATGATGATGCACTAGGTCCATAGCTGGGACTTTGTGTATGTTCTCGAAATGCGTTTGTCGAGTGCTCATTAAGAAAGTTTCTATACAAGTTTCTGAACGAACTCCTTAAGAAAAGTTCGTCAAAAGTTCCATATGAAAGAATCCTTTGAAGAATCTGGTCGTCACTAACGTTTGGACTACTTGTGGAGCCAAAACGGACTCCATATGAGTCAGATGACCATGTTTCAGCTTAACATCACAAGATAACCGATTTCGAACTACGCTATGCATTAGTTCTTGTGTTGTTGCATTCTATTTTTTCCATTCTACTTCACTAAAATCTCCATATGAGATCCAATTACTTGTAGGAAATGCAAGAGACCTCCGTTATGATGATGCACTAGGTCCATAGCTGGGACTTTGTGTATGTTCTCAAATGCGCTTGTCGAGTGCTCATTAAGAAAGTTTCTATACAAGTTTCAACTAACTCCTTAAGAAAAGTTCTCCAAAAGTTCCCTATGAAAGAATCCTTGAAGTATCTGGTCGTCACAAACATTTTGACCACTTGTGGAGCCAAACGGACTTCAGATGAGTCGATATCCATGTTTCAGCTTAACACTACGCAAAAGTGATTCTGGACGACAATTACAGACTAGTTCTTGTGTAGTTGCATTCTATTTTTTCCATTCTACTTCACTAAACATCTCCATATGAGATCCAATTACTTCTAGGGAAATGCAAGAGACCTTAGTTATGATGATGCACTAGGTCCAAAGTTGGGACTTTGTGTATGTTCTCGAAATGCGTTTGTTGAGTGCTCATTAGGAAAGTTTCTATACAAGTTTCTGAACGAACTCCTTAAGAAAAGTTCTCCAAAAAAACCCTATGAGAGAATCCTTTGAAGAATCTGGTCGTCACTAATTGTTGACTACTTGTGGAGCCAAAATGGACTCTGTATGAGTCAGATGTCCATGTTTCAGTTAGCACTGAGCAAAACTGATTCCGAACGACAGTTACAGACTAGTTCTTGTGTAGTTGCATTCTATTTTTTCCATTCTACCTCACTAAACATATCCATATGAGATCCATTTAATTATAGGGAAATGCAAGAGACCTCGGTTATGATGATGCACTAGGTCCATAGCTGGGACTTTGTGTATGTTCTCGAAATGCGTTTGTCGAGTGCTCATTAAGAAAATTTCTATACAAGTTTCTGAACGAACTCCTTAAGAAAAGTTCGTCAAAAGTTCCATATGAAAGAATCCTTTGAAGAATCTGGTCGTCACTAACGTTTGGACTACTTGTGGAGCCAAAACGGACTCCATATGAGTCAGATGACCATGTTTCAGTACACACTGCGCAAAACTGATTCCGAACGACAGTTACACACTAGTTCTTGTGTAGTTGCATTCTATTTTTTCCATTCTACTTCACTAAACATCTCCATATGAGATCCAATTACTTGTAGGGAAATGCAAGAGACCTCCGTTATGATGATGCACTAGGTCCATAGGTGGGACTTTGTGTATGTTCTCGTAATGCGTTTGTCGAGTGCTCATTAAGAAAGTTTCTATACAAGTTTCTGAACGAACTCCTTAAGAAAAGTTCTCCAAAACTTCCCTATGAAAGAATCCTTTGAAGCATCTGGTCGTCACAAAGATTTTTACTACATGTGGAGCCAAAATGGACTCCGTATAAGTCAGATATCCATGTTTTAGTTAACATCACAGCAAAACTGATTCGAGCAGCGATTCTGAGACTAGTTCTTGTGTAGTTGCATTCTATTTTTTCCATTCTACCTCACTAAACATATCCATATGAGATCCATTTAATTATAGGGAAATGCAAGAGACCTCGGTTATGATGATGCACTAGGTCCATAGCTGGGACTTTGTGTATGTTCTCAAAATGCGTTTGTCGAGTGCTCATTAAGAAAGTTTCTATACAAGTTTCTGAACGAACTCCTTAAGAAAAGTTCTCCAGAAGTTCCCTATGAAAGATTCCTTTGAAGTATCTGGTCGTCACTAACATTTTGACCACTTGTGGAGCCAAAATAGACTCCGTATGAGTCAGATATCCATGTTTCAGCTTAACATCACAGCAAAACCGATTCCTACCACGCTTCTGCACTAGTTCTTGTGTAGTTGCATTCTATTTTTTCCATTCTACTTCACTAAACATCTCCATATGAAATCCAATTACTTGTAGGGAAATGCAAGAGACCATGGTTATGATGATGCACTAGGTCCATAGCTGGGACTTTGTGTATGTTCTCGAAATTGCTTGTCGAGTGCTCATTAAGAAAATTTCTATACAAGTTTCTAAATGAACTCCTTAAAAAAGTTCTCCAAAAGTTCCCTATGAAAGAATCCTTTAAGCATCTGGTTGTCACTAACGTTTTGACTACTTGTGGAGCCAAACGGACTCAGATGAGTCAAATGTCCATGTTTCAGCTTAACATCACAAGATAACCGATTTCGAACGACAGCGATTCATCTAGTTCTTGTGTTGTTGCATTCTATTTTTTCCATTCTACTTCACTGAAAATCTCCATATGAGATCCAATTACTTGTAGAGAAATGCAAGAGACCTCCGTTATGATGATGCACTAGGTCCATAGCTGGGACTTTGTGTATGTTCTCGAAATGCGTTTGTCGAGTGCTCATTAAGAAAGTTTCTATACAAGTTTCTGAACGAACTCCTTAAAAAAAGTTCTCCAAAAGTTCCCTATGAAAGAATCCTTGGAAGTATCTGGTCATCACAAAAATTTTCACCACTTGTGGAGCCAAAACGGACTTTGTATGAGTCAGATATCCATGTTTCAGTTAACACTACGCAAAAGTGATTCCGGACGACAATTACAGACTAGTTCTTGTGTAGTTGCATTCTATTTTTTCCATTCTACTTCACTAAACATCTCCATATGAGATCCAATTACTTCTAGGGAAATGCAAGAGACCTCAGTGATGATGATGCACTAGGTCCAAAGTTGGGACTTTATGTATGTTCTCGAAATGCGTTTGTTGAGTGCTCATTAGGAAAGTTTCTATACAAGTTTCTGAACGAACTCCTTAAGAAAAGTTCTCCAAAACATCCCTATGAAAGAATCCTTTGAAGAATCTGGTCGTCACTACTTTTTGACTACTTGTGGAGCCAAAATGGACTCTGTATGAGTCAGATGTCCATGTTTCAGTTAGCACTGAGCAAAACTGATTCCGAACGACAGTTACAGACTAGTTCTTGTGTAGTTGCATTCTATTTTTTCCATTCTACCTCACTAAACATATCCATATGAGATCCATTTAATTATAGGAAATTCAAGAGACCTCGGTTATGATGATGCACTAGGTCCATAGTGGGACTTTGTGTATGTTCTCGAAATGCGCTTGTCGAGTGCTCATTAAGAAAGTTTCTATACAAGTTTCTCGAACGAACTCCTTAAGAAAAGTTCTCAAAAGTTCCATATGAAAGAATCCTTTGAAGAATCTGGTCGTCACTAACGTTTGGACTACTTGTGGAGCCAAAACGGACTCCATATGAGTCAGATGACCATGTTTCAGTTAACATTGCGCATAACTGATTTCGAACGACAGTTACAGACTAGTTCTTGTGTTGTTGCATTCTATTTTTTCCATTCTACTTCACTAAAAATCTCCATATGAGATCCAATTACTTGTAGGGAAATGCAAGAGACCTCCGTTATGATGATGCACTAGGTCCATAGCTGGGACTTTGTGTATGTTCTCGAAATGCGTTTGTCGAGTGCTCATTAAGAAAGTTTCTATACAAGTTTCTGAACGAACTCCTTAAGAAAAGTTCTCCAAAAGTTCCCTATGAAAGAATCCTTGGAAGTATCTGGTCATCACAAACATTTTGACCACTTCTGGAGCCAAAACGGACTTCGTATGAGTCAGATATCCATGTTTCAGTTAACACTGCGCAAAAGTGATTCTGGACGACAATTACAGACTAGTTCTTGTGTAGTTGCATTCTACTTTTTCCATTCTACTTCACTAAACATCTCCATATGAGATCCAATTACTTCTAGGGAAATGCAAGAGACCTCAGTTATGATGATGCACTAGATCCAAAGTTGGGACTTTGTGTATGTTCTCGAAATGCGTTTGTTGAGTGCTCATTAGGAAAGTTTCTATACAAGTTTCTAACTAACTCCTTAAGAAAAGTTCTCCAAAACATCCCTATGAAAGAATCCTTTGAAGAATCTGGTCGTCACTAATTTTGACTACTTGTGGAGCCAAAATGGACTCAGATGAGTCGATGTCCATGTTTCATTAGCACCGAGCAAAACTGATTCGAACTACGATTCTGAGACTAGTTCTTGTGTAGTTGCATTCTATTTTTCCATTCTACCTCACTAAACATATCCATATGAGATCCATTTAATTATAGGAAATGCAAGAGACCTCGGTTATGATGATGCACTAGGTCCATAGCTGGGACTTTGTGTATGTTCTCGAAATGCGCTTGTCGAGTGCTCATTAAGAAAGTTTCTATACAAGTTTCGAACGAACTCCTTAAGAAAAGTTCTCAAAAGTTCCATATGAAAGAATCCTTTGAAGAATCTGGTCGTCACTAACGTTTGGACTACTTGTGGAGCCAAACGGACTCCATATGAGTCGATGACCATGTTTCATTAACATCACATAAAAGCGATTCGAGAAGCGACGCATACACACTAGTTCTTGTGTAGTTGCATTCTATTTTTTCCATTCTACTTCACTAAACATCTCCATATGAGATCCAATTACTTGTAGGGAAATGCAAGAGACCTCCGTTATGATGATGCACTAGGTCCATAGGTGGGACTTTGTGTATGTTCTCGAAATGCGTTTGTCGAGTGCTCATTAAGAAAGTTTCTATACAAGTTTCTGAACGAACTCCTTAAGAAAAGTTCTCCAGAAGTTCCCTATGAAAGATTCCTTTGAAGTATCTGGTCGTCACTAACATTTTGACCACTTGTGGAGCCAAAATAGACTCCGTATGAGTCAGATATCCATGTTTCAGTTAACACTGCGCAAAACTGATTCCGGACCACAGTTACAGACTAGTTCTTGTGTAGTTGCATTCTATTTTTTCCATTCTACTTCACTAAACATCTCCATATGAAATCCAATTACTTGTAGGGAAATGCAAGAGACCATGGTTATGATGATGCACTAGGTCCATAGCTGGGACTTTGTGTATGTTCTCGAAATGCGTTTGTCGAGTGCTCATTAAGAAAATTTCTATACAAGTTTCTAAATGAACTCCTTAAAAAAAGTTCTCCAAAAGTTCCCTATGAAAGAATCCTTTTAAGCATCTGGTTGTCACTAACGTTTTGACTACTTGTGGAGCCAAAACGGACTCCGAATGAGTCAAATGTCCATGTTTCAGTTAACACTACGCATAACTGATTTCGAACGACAGTTACAGACTAGTTCTTCTGTTGTTGCATTCTATTTTTTCCATTCTACTTCACTGAAAATCTCCATATGAGATCCAATTACTTGTAGGGAAATGCAAGAGACCTCCGTTATGATGATGCACTAGGTCCATAGCTGGGACTTTGTGTATGTTCTCGAAATGCGTTTGTCGAGTGCTCATTAAGAAAGTTTCTATACAAGTTTCTGAACGAACTCCTTAAGAAAAGTTCTCCAAAAGTTCCCTATGAAAGAATCCTTGGAAGTATCTGGTCGTCACAAAAATTTTGACCACTTGTGGAGCCAAAACGGACATCGTATGAGTCAGATATCCATGTTTCAGCTTAACACTACATAAAAGTGATTCGGGACGACAATTCTGAGACTAGTTCTTGTGTAGTTGCATTCTATTTTTTCCATTCTACTTCACTAAACATCTCCATATGAGATCCACTTACTTCTAGGGAAATGCAAGAGACCTCAGTTATGATGATGCACTAGGTCCAAAGTTGGGACTTTATGTATGTTCTCGAAATGCGTTTGTTGAGTGCTCATTAGGAAAGTTTCTATACAAGTTTCTGAACGAACTCCTTAAGAAAAGTTCTCCAAAACATCCCTATGAAAGAATCCTTTGAAGAATCTGGTCGTCACTACTTTTTGACTACTTGTGGAGCCAAAATGGACTCTGTATGAGTCAGATGTCCATGTTTCAGTTAGCACTGAGCAAAACTGATTCCGAACGACAGTTACAGACTAGTTCTTGTGTAGTTGCATTCTATTTTTTCCATTCTACCTCACTAAACATATCCATATGAGATCCATTTAATTATAGGGAAATTCAAGAGACCTCGGTTATGATGATGCAATAGGTCCATAGCTGGGACTTTGTGTATGTTCTCGAAATGCGTTTGTCGAGTGCTCATTAAGAAAGTTTCTATACAAGTTTCTGAACGAACTCCTTAAGAAAAGTTCGTCAAAAGTTCCATATGAAAGAATCCTTTGAAGAATCTGGTCGTCACTAACGTTTGGACTACTTGTGGAGCCAAAACGGACTCCATATGAGTCAGATGACCATGTTTCAGTTAACACTGCGCATAACTGATTTCGAACGACAGTTACAGACTAGTTCTTGTGTTGTTGCATTCTATTTTTTCCATTCTACTTCACTGAAAATCTCCATATGAGATCCAATTACTTGTAGGGAAATGCAAGAGACCTCCGTTATGATGATGCACTAGGTCCATAGCTGGGACTTTGTGTATGTTCTCGAAATGCGTTTGTCGAGTGCTCATTAAGAAAGTTTCTATACAAGTTTCTGAACGAACTCCTTAAGAAAAGTTCTCCAAAAGTACCCAATGAAAGAATCCTTGGAAGTATCTGGTCATCACAAACATTTTGACCACTTCTGGAGCCAAAACGGACTTCAGATGAGTCGATATCCATGTTTCAGCTTAACATCACAAGCAAAAGTGATTCCGGACGACAATTACAGACTAGTTCTTGTGTAGTTGCATTCTACTTTTTCCATTCTACTTCACTAAACATCTCCATATGAGATCCAATTACTTCTAGGGAAATGCAAGAGACCTCAGTTATGATGATGCACTAGATCCAAAGTTGGGACTTTGTGTATGTTCTCGAAATGCGTTTGTTGAGTGCTCATTAGGAAAGTTTCTATACAAGTTTCTGAACGAACTCCTTAAGAAAAGTTCTCCAAAACATCCCTATGAAAGAATCCTTTGAAGAATCTGGTCGTCACTAATTTTTGACTACTTGTGGAGCCAAAATGGACTCAGATGAGTCGATGTCCATGTTTCAGCTTTCGAACGATTCTAGAAAATTTTTCCATTCTGATTCCATATGAGATCCATTTAATTATAGGAAATGCAAGAGACCTCGGTTATGATGATGCACTAGTTCTTGTGTAGTTGCATTCTATTTTTCCATTCTACCTCACTAAACATATCCATATGAGATCCATTTAATTATAGGAAATGCAAGAGACCTCGTAGGGAAATTATGATGATGCACTAGGTCCATAGGTGGGACTTTGTGTATGTTCTCGAAATGCGCTTGTCGAGTGCTCATTAAGAAAGTTTCTATACAAGTTTCGAAACTCCTTAAGAACTCCTTATGAAAAAGTTCTCGTCAAAAGTTCCACTATGAAAGAATCCTTTTCAGAAGATTCCTATCTGGTAGTTCTTGTCACTAACGTTTGACTACTTGTGGAGCCAAACGGACTCCATATGAGTCAAATGCGATGAAAATTTCCATGTTTCCTTTTAAGCATCTGGTTGTCACTAACGTTTTGACTACTTGTGGAGCCAAAACGGACTCGAATGAGTCAAATGTCCATGTTTCAGCTTAACACTACGATAACCGATTCGAGCAGCGCTATGCACTAGTTCTTGTGTAGTTGCATTCTATTTTTTCCATTCTACTTCACTAAACATCTCCATATGAGATCCAATTACTTGTAGGGAAATGCAAGAGACCTCCGTTATGATCATGCAGTAGGTCCGTAGTTGGGACTTTGTGTATGTTCTCTAAATGCGATTGTCGAGTGCTCATTAAGAAAGTTTCTATACAAGTTTCTGAACGAACTCCTTAAGAAAAGTTCTCCAAAAGTTCCCTATGAAAGAATCCTTGAAGTATCTGGTCGTCACAAAACTTTTGACCACTTGTGGAGCCAAAACGGACATCGATGAGTCTTCCGATATCCATGTTTACTTGTAGCAAGAGACCTTAACACTACCATAGCTGGGACTTTGTGTAAAATGTGATTCATTAAGAAAGTTTCTATACAAGTTTCTGACGAAAAGTTCTCCAAAAGTTCCCTATGAATTGGTCGTCACAAAATTTTGACCACTTGTGGACGAGTTCTTGTGTAGTTGCATTCTATTTTTCCATTCTACTTCACTAAACATCTCCATATGAGATCCACTTACTTCTAGGGAAATGCAAGAGACCTCAGTTATGATGATGCACTAGGTCCAAAGTTGGGACTTTGTGTATGTTCTCGAAACGCGTTTGTTGAGTGCTCATTAGGAAAGTTTCTATACAAGTTTCTGAACGAACTCCTTAAGAAAAGTTCTCCAAAACATCCCTATGAAAGAATCCTTTGAAGAATCTGGTCGTCACTAATTTTTGACTACTTGTGGAGCCAAAATGGACTCTGTATGAGTCAGATGTCCATGTTTCAGTTAGCACTGAGCAAAACTGATTCCGAACGACAGTTACAGACTAGTTCTTGTGTAGTTGCATTCTATTTTTTCCATTCTACCTCACTAAACATATCCATATGAGATCCATTTAATTATAGGGAAATGCAAGAGACCTCGGTTATGATGATGCACTAGGTCCATAGCTGGGACTTTGTGTATGTTCTCGAAATGCGTTTGTCGAGTGCTCATTAAGAAAATTTCTATACAAGTTTCTGAACGAACTCCTTAAGAAAAGTTCGTCAAAAGTTCCATATGAAAGAATCCTTTGAAGAATCTGGTCGTCACTAACGTTTGGACTACTTGTGGAGCCAAAACGGACTCCATATGAGTCAGATGACCATGTTTCATTACATCACAAAAAACTGATTCGAGCAGCGCTTTACACACTAGTTCTTGTGTAGTTGCATTCTATTTTTTCCATTCTACTTCACTAAACATCTCCATATGAGATCCAATTACTTGTAGGGAAATGCAAGAGACCTCCGTTATGATGATGCACTAGGTCCATAGGTGGGACTTTGTGTATGTTCTCGAAATGCGTTTGTCGAGTGCTCATTAAGAAAGTTTCTATACAAGTTTCTGAACGCACTCCTTAAGAAAAGTTCGCCAGAAGTTCCCTATGAAAGATTCCTTTGAAGTATCTGGTCGTCACTAACATTTTGACCACTTGTGGAGCCAAAATAGACTCCGTATGACTCAGATATCCATGTTTCATTAACATCACAAAAACCGATTCCTACCACGCTTCTGAGACTAGTTCTTGTGTAGTTGCATTCTATTTTTTCCATTCTACTTCACTAAACATCTCCATATGAAATCCAATTACTTGTAGGGAAATGCAAGAGACCATGGTTATGATGATGCACTAGGTCCATAGCTGGGACTTTGTGTATGTTCTCGAAATGCGTTTGTCGAGTGCTCATTAAGAAAATTTCTATACAAGTTTCTAAATGAACTCCTTAAAAAAAGTTCTCCAAAAGTTCCCTATGAAAGAATCCTTTTAAGCATCTGGTTGGCACTAACGTTTTGACTACTTGTGGAGCCAAAACGGACTCCGTATGAGTCAAATGTCCATGTTTCAGTTAACACTGCGCATAACTGATTTCGAACGACAGTTACAGACTAGTTCTTGTGTTGTTGCATTCTATTTTTTCCATTCTACTTCACTGAAAATCTCCATATGAGATCCAATTACTTGTAGGGAAATGCAAGAGACCTCCGTTATGATGATGCACTAGGTCCATAGCTGGGACTTTGTGTATGTTCTCGAAATGCGTTTGTCGAGTGCTCATTAAGAAAGTTTCTATACAAGTTTCTGAACGAACTCCTTAAAAAAAGTTCTCCAAAAGTTCCCTATGAAAGAATCCTTGGAAGTATCTGGTCGTCACAAAAATTTTGACCACTTGTGGAGCCAAAACGGACTTCGTATGAGTCAGATATCCATGTTTCAGTTAACACTACGCAAAAGTGATTCTGGACGACAATTACAGACTAGTTCTTGTGTAGTTGCATTCTATTTTTTCCATTCTACTTCACTAAACATCTCCATATGAGATCCAATTACTTCTAGGGAAATGCAAGAGACCTCAGTTATGATGATGCACTAGGTCCAAAGTTGGGACTTTGTGTATGTTCTCGAAATGCGTTTGTTGAGTGCTCATTAGGAAAGTTTCTATACAAGTTTCTGAACGAACTCCTTAAGAAAAGTTCTCCAAAACATCCCTATGAAAGAATCCTTTGAAGAATCTGGTCGTCACTAATTTTTGACTACTTGTGGAGCCAAAATGGACTCAGATGAGTCGATGTCCATGTTTCAGCTTAGCACCGAGCAAAACTGATTCGAACAGCGATTCTGAGACTAGTTCTTGTGTAGTTGCATTCTATTTTTCCATTCTACCTCACTAAACATATCCATATGAGATCCATTTAATTATAGGAAATGCAAGAGACCTCGGTTATGATGATGCACTAGGTCCATAGCTGGGACTTTGTGTATGTTCTCGAAATGCGTTTGTCGAGTGCTCATTAAGAAAGTTTCTATGCAAGTTTCTGAACGAACTCCTTAAGAAAAGTTTGTCAAAAGTTCCATATGAAAGAATCCTTTGAAGAATCTTGTCGTCACTAACGTTTGGACTACTTGTGGAGACAAAACGGACTCCATATGAGTCAGATGACCATGTTTCATTAACATCACAAGATAACGATTTCGAACACGCGATTCTGAGACTAGTTCTTGTGTTGTTGCATTCTATTTTTTCCATTCTACTTCACTGAAAATCTCCATATGAGATCCAATTACTTGTAGGGAAATGCAAGAGACCTCCGTTATGATGATGCACTAGGTCCATAGCTGGGACTTTGTGTATGTTCTCGAAATGCGTTTGTCGAGTGCTCATTAAGAAAGTTTCTATACAAGTTTCTGAACGAACTCCTTAAGAAAAGTTCTCCAAAAGTTCCCTATGAAAGAATCCTTGGAAGTATCTGGTCGTCACAAACATTTTGACCACTTGTGGAGCCAAAACGGACTTCGTATGAGTCAGATATCCATGTTTCAGTTAACACTACGCAAAAGTGATTCTGGACGACAATTACAGACTAGTTCTTGTGTAGTTGCATTCTATTTTTTCCATTCTACTTCACTAAACATCTCCATATGAGATCCAATTACTTCTAGGGAAATGCAAGAGACCTCAGTTATGATGATGCACTAGGTCCAAAGTTGGGACTTTGTGTATGTTCTCGAAATGCGTTTGTTGAGTGCTCATTAGGAAAGTTTCTATACAAGTTTCTGAACGAACTCCTTAAGAAAAGTTCTCCAAAACATCCCTATGAAAGAATCCTTTGAAGAATCTGGTCGTCACTAATTTTTGACTACTTGTGGAGCCAAAATGGACTCAGATGAGTCGATGTCCATGTTTCAGCTTAGCACTCGAGCAAAACTGATTCCAACAGCGCTTCTGAGACTAGTTCTTGTGTAGTTGCATTCTATTTTTTCCATTCTACCTCACTAAACATATCCATATGAGATCCATTTAATTATAGGGAAATGCAAGAGACCTCGGTTATGATGATGCACTAGGTCCATAGCTGGGACTTTGTGTATGTTCTCGAAATGCGTTTGTCGAGTGCTCATTAAGAAAGTTTCTATACAAGTTTCTGAACGAACTCCTTAAGAAAAGTTCGTCAAAAGTTCCATATGAAAGAATCCTTTGAAGAATCTGGTCGTCACTAACGTTTGGACTACTTGTGGAGCCAAAACGGACTCCATATGAGTCAGATGACCATGTTTCAGTTAACACTGTGCAAAACTGATTCCGAACGACAGTTACACACTAGTTCTTGTGTAGTTGCATTCTATTTTTTCCATTCTACTTCACTAAACATCTCCATATGAGATCCAATTACTTGTAGGGAAATGCAAGAGACCTCCGTTATGATGATGCACTAGGTCCATAGGTGGGACTTTGTGTATGTTCTCGAAATGCGTTTGTCGAGTGCTCATTAAGAAAGTTTCTATACAAGTTTCTGAACGAACTCCTTAAGAAAAGTTCTCCAGAAGTTCCCTATGAAAGATTCCTTTGAAGTATCTGGTCGTCACTAACATTTTGACCACTTGTGGAGCCAAAATAGACTCCGTATGAGTCAGATATCCATGTTTCAGCTTAACATCGCATAAAACCGATTCGGACCAATTCTGCTATGCTAGTTCTTGTGTAGTTGCATTCTATTTTTTCCATTCTACTTCACTAAACATCTCCATATGAAATCCAATTACTTGTAGGGAAATGCAAGAGACCATGGTTATGATGATGCACTAGGTCCATAGCTGGGACTTTGTGTATGTTCTCGAAATGCGTTTGTCGAGTGCTCATTAAGAAAATTTCTATACAAGTTTCTAAATGAACTCCTTAAAAAAAGTTCTCCAAAAGTTCCCTATGAAAGAATCCTTTTAAGCATCTGGTTGTCACTAACGTTTTGACTACTTGTGGAGCCAAACGGACTCAATGAGTCAAATGTCCATGTTTCATTAACATCACAGATAACCGATTTGAGCACGACGCTGAGACTAGTTCTTGTGTTGTTGCATTCTATTTTTTCCATTCTACTTCACTGAAAATCTCCATATGAGATCCAATTACTTGTAGGGAAATGCAAGAGACCTCCGTTATGATGATGCACTAGGTCCATAGCTGGGACTTTGTGTATGTTCTCGAAATGCGTTTGTCGAGTGCTCATTAAGAAAGTTTCTATACAAGTTTCTGAACGAACTCCTTAAAAAAAGTTCTCCAAAAGTTCCCTATGAAAGAATCCTTGGAAGTATCTGGTCGTCACAAAATTTTGACCACTTGTGGAGCCAAACGGACTTCAGATGAGTCGATATCCATGTTTCAGCTTAACACTACATAAAAGTGATTCTGGACGACAATTACAGACTAGTTCTTGTGTAGTTGCATTCTATTTTTTCCATTCTACTTCACTAATCATCTCCATATGAGATCCAATTACTTCTAGGGAAATGCAAGAGACCTCAGTTATGATGATGCACTAGGTCCAAAGTTGGGACTTTGTGTATGTTCACGAAATGCGTTTGTTGAGTGCTCATTAGGAAAGTTTCTATACAAGTTTCTGAACGAACTCCTTAAGATAAGTTCTCCAAAACATCCCTATGAAAGAATCCTTTGAAGAATCTGGTCGTCACTAATTTTTGACTACTTGTGGAGCCAAAATGGACTCTGTATGAGTCAGATGTCCATGTTTCAGTTAGCACTGAGCAAAACTGATTCCGAACGACAGTTACAGACTAGTTCTTGTGTAGTTGCATTCTATTTTTTCCATTCTACCTCACTAAACATATCCATATGAGATCCATTTAATTATAGGGAAATGCAAGAGACCTCGGTTATGATGATGCACTAGGTCCATAGCTGGGATTTTGTGTATGTTCTCGAAATGCGCTTGTCGAGTGCTCATTAAGAAAGTTTCTATACAAGTTTCGAACGAACTCCTTAAGAAAAGTTCGTCAAAAGTTCCATATGAAAGAATCCTTTGAAGAATCTGGTCGTCACTAACGCTTGACTACTTGTGGAGCCAAACGGACTCCATATGAGTCGATGACCATGTTTCAGCTTAACATCGTCTAAACCGATTCGAACAGCGCTACACACTAGTTCTTGTGTAGTTGCATTCTATTTTTTCCATTCTACTTCACTAAACATCTCCATATGAGATCCAATTACTTGTAGGGAAATGCAAGAGACCTCCGTTATGATGATGCACTAGGTCCATAGGTGGGACTTTGTGTATGTTCTCGAAATGCGTTTGTCGAGTGCTCATTCAGAAAGTTTCTATACAAGTTTCTGAACGAACTCCTTAAGAAAAGTTCTCCAGAAGTTCCCTATGAAAGATTCCTTTGAAGTATCTGGTCGTCACTAACATTTTGACCACTTGTGGAGCCAAAACGGACTCCGTATGAGTCAGATATCCATGTTTCATTAACATCACAAAACTGATTCCTACCACGATTCTGCATCTAGTTCTTGTGTAGTTGCATTCTATTTTTTCCATTCTACTTCACTAAACATCTCCCTATGAAATCCAATTACTTGTAGGGAAATGCAAGAGACCTCTGTTATGATGATGCACTAGGTCCATAGCTGGGACTTTGTGTATGTTCTCGAAATGCGTTTGTCGAGTGCTCATTAAGAAAATTTCTATACAAGTTTCTAAATGAACTCCTTAAAAAAAGTTCTCCAAAAGTTCCCTATGAAAGAATCCTTTTAAGCATCTGGTCGTCACTAACGTTTTGACTACTTGTGGAGCCAAAACGGACTCCGTATGAGTCAAATGTCCATGTTTCAGTTAACAATGCACATAACTGATTTCGAACGACAGTTACAGACTAGTTCTTGTGTTGTTGCATTCTATTTTTTCCATTCTACTTCACTGAAAATCTCCATATGAGATCCAATTACTTGTAGGTAAATGCAAGAGACTTCCGTTATGATAATGCACTAGGTCCATAGCTGGGACTTTGTGTATGTTCTCGAAATGCGTTTGTCGAGTGCTCATTAATAAAGTTTCTATACAAGTTTCTGAACGAACTCCTTAAGAAAAGTTCTCCAAAAGTTCCCTATGAAAGAATCCTTGGATGTATCTGGTCGTCACAAACATTTTGACCACTTGTGGAGCCAAAACGGACTCCGTATGAGTCAGATATCCATGTTTCAGTTAACACTACGCAAAACTGATTCTGGACGACAGTTACAGACTAGTTCTTGTGTAGTTGCATTCTATTTTTTCCATTCTACTTCACTAAACATCTCCATATGAGATCCAATTACTTGTAGAGATATGCAAGAGACCTCGGTTATGATGATGCACTAGGTCCAAAGTTGGGACTTTGTGTATGTTCTCGAAATGCGTTTGTTGAGTGCTCATTAAGAAAGTTTATATACAAGTTTCTGAACGAACTCCTTAAGAAAAGTTCTCCAAAACATCCCTATGAAAGAATCCTTTGAAGAATCTGGTCGTCACTAATGTTTTGACTACTTGTGGAGCCAAAATGGACTCTATATGAGTCAGATGTCCATGTTTCAGTTAGCACTACGCAAAACTAATTCCGAACGACAGATACAGACTAGTTCTTGTGTAGTTGCATTCTATTTTTCCAATCTACCTCACTAAACATCTCCATATGAGATCCATTTAATTATAGGGAAATGCAAGAGACCTCGGTTATGATGATGCACTAGGTCCATAGCTGGGACTTTGTGTATATTCTCGAAATGCGTTTGTCAAGTGCTCATTAAGAAAGTTTCTATACAAGTTTCTGAACGAACTCCTTAAGAAAAGTTCTCCAAAAGTTCCCTATGAAAGAATACTTTGAAGAATCTGGTCGTCACTAACGTTTGGACTACTTGTGGAGCCAAAACGGACTCCGTATGAGTCAGATGACCATGTTTCATTAACATCCGAGCTATAGATTATTTTATATTAATTATCGAAGTTCATTATATTTTCATAATTTGTTTTAAATCATTTTTAAAGGAAATTGCTATGTGCACACAGCAGCAGCTTAGCCACGATGACTTACAAGTGGGGTCCAGTGGCTGGGTTGACCCAGTCAACATTTGACTGGTCAACATGTGAATAGTAAAAGTGGGTCCCGCATGTCATAGGCTTATATATTTTTATTTGTTTTAACCTTTAATTAGCAGCATGGTCCACATGTCATTTGGCTATACTTAATCACTAATTAGTCTAACAAAAATAAACTAATTGGCCGGCCACCACACGGCCATGTGCAAAGGCACAAGGCCATGGCCACGGCATGTACAGGAGGCCAGCAACAACAATAGTAGCTATGGCAGTACAAGCAACTACGGGTAGCAGCGGCAAGTGCATAGCAGCAGCTAGCGGGAGGAGTAGCAGGCTGGAAGCACCAGCAGCCGTGCAGCAACAACAGCAGCAGTACAAGCGGGTAGCAGCAGCGGCTAGCGAGCAGCAGGGGAGGAGCAGGAGCAGCTGCTGCGGGCGCACTTAGGCAAGGCACTGAAGGCAGCGGCGCTAGACGGAGCAGGGGCGCGGCGACCGGCCGTTGCGTGGACAGGCGCGCTGGTGGATGCGGCCGTGGCATGGCACGCGGGGCAAGGCGAAGTCAGGGGAGCCCAGGGCGCAGAGAGCGCGTGCTCACTGCGAGCGCGGGCGCGACAGTAGCAGCGCCAAACGACGATAAAGTACACGGGAACAAAGGGGAACCGGATGATGGCCTCACAGCGGTCCTCAATGACGTGCTTGGGAGGCCGAGGGAGCGCTGAAGAAGGAGATCCAGGACGAGGAAGCGGCGACCGGACGCGGGAAGACGCCCGATGGCGAGCGCTCAGGGGCCTCCTAGCTTGAGCCGATGGTCGTAGTCGAAGCAGGGAAAGGTGGCGCAGCTCCTGGACGCCTTGGCGCGACGAGGGGAGGTCTGCGGCTGTGGGATCGAGAGGTGGCGGCGGTTGTGTCTCGGGCATGAGGCGAATCTGAGAAGGGAGGGGCGAAGCGGGGAATGGGGCACTAGGGTTAGCAGAGTGGTCGCGGGGGGTCTTGTGGGTCGCCGGGGATGTGGCGGATGGCTGGCACGTGGCCATGGCCGTGGGATTGCCGCCACGGTTGCCCTGCTTCCCACTGTAGCGAGAGGTTAGGGGTGAGGGGGTTTGGTGGGCTGGCAAGGTGTAATGGGCCAAAGCCCGGTGGAACAGGGGTGGGCTGTTTCCCTTTGTTTTAGTTTAGTTACAGTTTTCTATTTTCGTATTTTCTTTTATTTACTTATTCTCTTATTCTGTATTCTTTTACTTATGTAATATTTTATAGTTTTACAAAAAGTGAAACTCACACCTAAAATAGAGTTACAATTATAACTACTGCCACAAAAGGTTTTAACCCTGAACAAAATAGTATAGTATTTTATAAAATCCAAAATGCATTTATTTAATTGTTTTACCTACTATTTTAATTACTTAAGTGCATTTAAACCTTTTATAAAAATGTGGTTTCTCCATCATAATTACCTATGCATTATTTGACACAACCCAAACAATTTAGTTTTAATATTTCAAAACTTTTGTCGTTTGCCTTTATTTTGAATTTGAATTTCGAATCGATTTTGAACTAACGCGAGTTTTAACAACAGTAACCGAGGCGACGTGGCATCATTAGTAGAGGGTTACTGTAGCTTAATTATCCGGGCGTCACAGTCCATAGCTAGGACTTTGTTTATGTTCTCGAAATGCGTTTGTCGAGTGCTCATTAATAAAGTTTCTATACAAGTTTCTGAACGAACTCCTTAGGAAAAGTTTTCCAAAAGTTCCCTATGAAAGAATCCTTTCAAGCATCTGGTCGTCACAAATGTTTTGACTACTTGTGGAGCCAAAACGGACCCTGAATGAGTCAGATATCCATGTTCTAGTTAACATCACAGCAAAACTGATTCGACGCAGCGATTCTGAGACTAGTTCTTGTGTAGTAGCACTTGATTTTTTCCATTCTACTTCACTAAACATCTCCATATGAGATCCAATTACTTGTAGGGAAATCCAAGAGACCTCGGTTATGATGATGCACTAGGTCCATAGCTGGGACTTTGTGTATGATCTCGAAATGCGTTTGTCGAGTGCTCATTCAGAAAGTTTCTATACAAGTTTCTGAACGAACTCCTTAAGATAAGTTCTCCAAAAGTTCCCTATATAGAATCCTTTGAAGAATCAGGTCGTCGCAGATGTTTCGACTACTTGTGGAGCCAAAACGGACTTCATATGAGTCCGATATCCATGTTTCAGTTAATATCGCAAAACCGATTCCGCATTTACGCGATTCTGATCTAGTTCTTGTGTAGTTGCACTTGATTTTTTCCATTATACTTCACTAAACATCTCCATATGAGATCCAATTACTTGTAGGGAAATGGAAGAGACCTCGGTTATGATGATGCACTAGGTCCATAGCTGGGACTTTGTGTATGTTCTCGAAATGCGTTTGTCGAGTGCTCATTAAGAAAGTTTCTATACAAATTTCTGAACGAACTCCTTAAGAAAAGTTCTCCAAAAGTTCCCTATGACAGAATCCTTTGAAGCATCTAGTTGTCACAAACGTTTTGACTACTTGTGGAGCCAAAACGGACTCCGTATGAGTCAGATATCCATGTTTCAGTTAACACTGCGCAAAACTGATTCCGAACGACAGTTACAGACTAGTTCTCGTGTAGTTGCATTCTATTTTTTCCATTCTACTTCACTAAACATCTCCATATGAGATCCAATTACTTGTATGGAAACGCAAGAGACCTCGGTCATGATGATGCACTAGGTCCATAGCTGGGACATTGTGTATGTTCTCGAAATGCGTTTGTCGAGTGCTCATTAAGAAAGTTTCTATACAAATTACTGAACGAACTCCTTAAGAAAAGTTCTCCAAAAGTTCCTTATGAAAGAATCCTTTGAAGCATTTGGTCGTCGCAAACGTTTTGACTACTTGTGGAGCCAAAACGGACTCTGTATGAGTCAGATGTCCATGTTTCATTTAACACTACACAAAACTGATTCCGAACGACAGTTACCGACTAGTTCTTGTGTAGTTGCATTCTATTTTTCCATTCTAGTTCACTAAACATCTCCATAAGAGATCCAATTACTTGTAGGGAAATGCAAGAGACCTCGATTATGATGATGCACTAGGTCCATAGCTGGCACTTTGTGTATGTTCTCGAAAGGCGTTTGTCGAGTGCTCATTAAGAAAGTTTCTATACAAGTTTCTGAACGAACTCTTTAAGAAAAGTTCTCAAAAAGTTCCCTATGACAGAATCCTTTGAAGCATCTGGTCGTCACAAACGTTTTGCCTACTTGTGGAGCCAAAACGGACTCCATATGAGTCAGATGTCCATGTTTCAGCTTAACATCACAGCAAAACTGATTCGAGCAGCGCTTCTGAGACTAGTTCTTGTGTAGTTGCATTCTATTTTTTCCATTCTACTTCACTAAACATCTCCATAAGAGATCCAATTACTTGTAGGTAAATTCAAGAGACCTCGGTTATGATGATGAACTAGGTCCATATCTGGGACTTTGTGTATGTTCTCGAAATGTGTTTGTCGAGTGCTCATTAAGAAAGTTTCTATACAAGTTTCTGAACGAACTCCTTAAGAAAAGTTCTCCAAAAGTTCCCTATGAAAGAATCCTTTGAAGCCTCTGGTCATCACAAATGTTTTGACTACTTGTGGAGCCAAAACAGACTCCGTATGAGTCAGATATCCATGTTTCAGATTAACATCTGCATAAAACCGATTCCTGATTTACGATTCTGAGACTAGTTCTTCTGTAGTTGCATTGATTTTTTCCATTCTACTTCACTAAACATCTCCATATGAGATCCAATTACTTGTAGGGAAATGCAAGAGACCTCAGTTATGATGATGCACTAGGTCCATAGCTGGGACTTTGTGTATGTTCCTGAAATGTGTTTGTCGAGTGCTCATTAATAAAGTTTCTATACAAGTTTCTGAACGAACTCCTTAAGAAAAGTTCTCCAAAAGTTTCCTATGAAAGAATCCTATGAAGCATTTGGTCGTCACAAACGTTTTTACTACTTGTGGAGCCAAACGGACTCTGTATGAGTCAGATGTCCATGTTTCATTTAACACTGCACAAAACTGATTCCGAACGACAGTTACCGACTAGTTCTTGTGTAGTTGCATTCTATTTTTTCATTCTACTTCACTAAACATCTCCATAAGAGATCCAATTACTTGTAGGGAAATTCAAGAGACCTCGGTTATGATGATGCACTGGGTCCATAGCTGGGACTTTGTGTATGTTCTCGAAATGCGTTTGTCGAGTGCTCATTAAGAAAGTTTCTGTACAAGTTTCTGAACGAACTCCTTAAGAAAAGTTCTCCAAAAGATCCCTATGAAAGAATCCTTTGAAGCATCTGGTCTTCACAAACATTTTGACTACTTGTGGAGCCAAAACGGACACCGTATGAGTCTGATATCCATGTTTCAGTTAACACTGCGCAAAACTGATTCCGAGCGATAGTTACAGACTAGTTCTTGTGTACTTGCACTCTATTTTTTCCATTCTACTTCACTAAACATCTCCATATGAGATCCAGTTACTTGTAGGGAAATGCAAGAGACCTTGGTTATGATGATGCACCAGGAACATAGCAGGGACTTTGTGTATGTTCTCGAAATGCGTTTGTCGAGTGCTCATTAAGAAAGTTTCTATACAGGTTTCTGAACGAACTCCAAAAGAAAACTTCTCCAAAATTCCCTATGAAAGAATCCTCTGAAGCATCTGGTCGTCACGAACGTTTTGAGTACTTGTGGAGCCAAAACGGACTTCGTATGAGTCATATGTCCATGTTTGATTAACACTACATAAAAACGATTCGAACAGCGATTCTGGACTAGTTCTTGTGTAGTTGCACTCAATTTTTTCCATTCTACTTCACTAAACATCTCCATATGAGATCCAACTACTTGTAGGGAAATGCAAGAGACCTCGGTTATGATGATGCACTAGATCCATAGCTGGGACTTTGTGTATGTTCTCGAAATGCATTTGTCGAGTGCTCATGAAGAAAGTTTCTATACAAGTTTCTGAATGAACTCCTTAAGAAAAGTACTCCAAAAGTTCCCTATGAAAGAATCCTTTAAACTATCTGGTCGTCATAGACGTTTTTACTACTTGTGGAACCAAAACGGACTCCGTATGAGTCAGATGTCCATGTTTCTGTTAACACTGCGCAAAACTGATTCCAAACAATAGTTACAGACAAGTTCTTGTGTAGTTGCATTCTATTTTTTCCATTCTACTTCACTAAACATCCCCATATGAGATCCTATTACTTGTAGGGAAATGCAAGAGACCTCGGTTATGATGATGCACTTGGTCCATAGCTGGGACTTTGTGTATGTTCTCGAAATGTGTTTGTCGAGTGCTCATTAAGAAAGTTTCTATACAAGTTTCTGAACGAACTCCTTAATAAAAGTTCTCCAAAAGTTCCCTATGAAAGAACCCTTTGAAGCATCTGGTTGTCACAAATGTTTTGACTACTTGTGGAGCCAAAATGGACTCAGTATGGGTCAGATGTCCATGTTTCAGTTAACACTGCGCAAAACTGATTCCGAACGACAGTTACAGACTAGTTCTTGTGTAGTTGCATTCTATTTTTTCCATTCTACTTCACTAAACATCTCCATATGAGATCCAATTACTTGTAGGGAAATGCAAGAGACCTCGGTTATGATGATGCACTAGGTCCATAGCTGGGACTTTGTGTATGTTCTCGAAATGCGTTTGTCGAGTGCTCATTAAGAAAGTTTCTATACAAGTTTCTGAACGAACTCCTTAAGAAAAGTTCTCCAAAAGTTCCCTATGAAAGAATCCTTTGAAGCATCTGGTCGTCACAAACTTTTTGACTACTTGTGGAGCCAAAACTGACTCCGTATGAGTCATATGTCCATGTTTCAGTTAACACTGTGCAAATCTGATTCTCAACGACAGTTACAGACTAGTTCTTGTGTAGTTGCATTCTATTTTTTCCATTCTACTTCACTAAACATCTCCATATGAAATCAAATTACTTGTAGAGAAATGCAAGAGACCTCGGTTATGATGATGCACTAGGTCCATAGCTGGGACTTTGTGTATGTTCTCGAAATGCGTTTGTCGAGTGCTCAGTAAGAAAGTTTCGATACAAGTTTCTGAACAAACTCCTAAAGAAAAGTTCTCCAAAAGTTCCGTATGAAAGAATCTTTGAAGCATCTGGTCATCACAAACGTTTTGACTACTTGTGGAGCCAAAACGGACTTCGTATGAGTCAGATGTCCATGTTTTAGTTAACACTGCGCAAAACTGATTCCGAACGACACTTACAGACTAGTTCTTGTGTAGTTGCATTCTATTTTTTCCATTCTACTTCACTAAACATCTCCATATGAGATCCAATTACTTGTAGGAAAATGCAAGACACCTCGGTTATGATGATGCACTAGGTCCATAGATGGGACTTTGTGTATGTTCTCAAAATGCGTTTGTCGAGTGTTCATTAAGAAAGTTTCTATACAAGTTTGTGAAGGAACTCCTTAAGAAAAGTTCTCCAAAAGTTCCCTATGAAAGAATCCATTGAAGCATCTGGTCGTCACAAACTTTTTGACTACTTGTGGAGCCAAAATGGACTCCGTATGAGTCATACGTCCATGGTCCAGTTAACACTGCGCAAATCTGATTCTGAACGACAGTTATAGACTAGTTCTTGTGTAGTTGCATTCTTTTTTTTGCCATTCTACTTCACTAAACATCTCCATATGACATCCAATTACTTGTAGGCAAATGCAAGAGACCTCGGTTATGATGATGCACTAGGTCCATAGCTGGGACTTTGTGTATGTTCTCGAAATGCGTGTGTCGAGTGCTCATTAAGAAAGTTGCTATACAAGTTTCTGAACAAACTCCTAAAGAAAAGTTCTCCAAAAGTTCCCTATGAAAGAATCTTTTGAAGCATCTAGTCGTCAAAAACGTTTTGACTACTTGTGGAGCCAAAACGGACTTCGTATGAGTCAGAAGTCCATGTTTCAGCTTAACATCAAGAAAACCGATTCGAACAGCGATTCTGGACTAGTTCTTGTGTAGTTGCACTCGATTTTTTCCATTCTACTTCACTAAACATCTCCATATGAGATCCAATTACTTGTAGGGAAATTCAAGAGACCTCGGTTATGATGATGCACTAGGTCCATAGCAGGGAATTTGTGTATGTTCTCGGAATGCGTTTGTCGAGTGCTCATGAAGAAAGTTTCTATACAAGTTTCTGAACGAACTCCTTAATAAAAGTTCTCCAAAAGTTCCCTATGAAAGAATCCTTTGAAGCATCTGGTCGTCACAAATGTATTGACTACTTGTGGAGCCAAAACGGACTCTGTATGGGTCAGATGTCCATGTTTGATTAACAACTCACAAAACCGATTCGAGCAGCGATTCTGAGACTAGTTCTTGTGTAGTTGCATTCTATTTTTTCCATTATACTTCACTAAACATCTCCATATGAGATCAAATTACTTGTAGGGGAACGCAAGAGTCCTCGGTTATGATGATGCACTAGGTCCATAGCTGGGACTTTTTGTATGTTCTCGAAATGCGTTTGTCGAGTGTTCATTAAGAATGTTTCTATACAAGTTTGTGAAGGAACTCCTTAAGAAAAGTTCTCCAAAAGTTCCCTATGAAAGAATTCTTTGAAGCATCTGTTCGTCACAAATGTTTTGACTACTTGTGGTGCCAAAACGGACTTCGTGTGAGTCAGATGTCCATGTTTCAGTTAACATTGCGCAAAACTGATTCTGAACGACAGTTACGGACTAGTTCTTGTGTAGTTGCATTCTATTTTTTCCATTCTACTTCACTAAACATCTCCATATGAGATCCAATTACTTGTAGGTAAATGAAAGAGACCTCGGTTATGATGATGCACTAGGTCCATAGCTGGGACTTTGTGTATGTTCTCGAAATGCGTTTGTCGAGTGTTAAGTAAGAAAGTTTCTATACCAGTTTCTGAAACAAACTCCTTAAGAAAAGTTCTCCAAAAGTTACCTATGAAAGAATCCTTTGAAGCATCTTGTCTTCATAGACGTTTTGACAACTTGTGGACCCAAAACGGACTCCGTATGAGTCAGATATCCATGTTTCAGTTAACACTGTGCAAAACTGATTCCGAACGACCGTTACGGACTAGTTCTTGTGTAGTTGCACTCTATTTTTCCATTCTACCTCGGTTATGATGATGCACTAGGTCCATAGCTGGGACTTTGTGTATCTTCTCGAAATGCGTTTGTCGAGTGCTCATTGAGAAAGTTTCTATACAAGTTTCTGAATGAACTCCTTAAGAAAAGTTCTTCAAAAGTTCCCCATGAAAGAATCCTTTGAAGCATCAGGTCTTCACAGACGTTTTGACTACTTGTGGAGCCAAAATGGACTCCGTATGAGTCAGATATCCATGTTTCAGTTAACACTGCGCAAATCTTATTCCGAACGACAGTTACAGACTAGTTCTTGTGTAGTTGCACTTGATTTTTTCCATTCTACTTCACTAAATATCTCCATATGAGATCCAGTTACTTATAGGGAAATGAAAGATACCTCGGTTATGATGATGCACTAGGTCCATAGCTGGGACTTTGTGTATGTTCCTGAAATGCGTTTGTCGAGTGCTCATTAAGAAAGTTTCTATACAAGTTTCTGAACAAACTCCTTAAGATAAGTTCTCCAAAAGTTCATTATGAAAGAATCCTTTGAAGCATCAGGCCGTCATAACGTTTTTACTACTTGTGGAGCCAAAACGGACTTCGTATGAGTCAGATATCCATGTTTCAGTTAACACTGCGCAAAACTGGTTCCAGATGACAGTTACAGACTAGTTCTTGTGTAGTTGCACTTGATTTTTTCCATTATACTTCACTAAACATCTCCATATGAGATCCAATTACTTGTAGGGAAATGCAAGAGACCTCGGTTAGGATGATGCACTAGGTCCGTAGCTGGGACTTTGTGTATGTTCTTGAAATGCGTTTGTCGAGTGCTCATTAAGAAAGTTTCTATACAAGTTTTTGAACGAAATCCTTAAGAAAAGTTCTCCAAAATTTCCCTATGAAAGAATCCTTTGAAGCATGTGGTCATCACAAACGTTTTGACTACTTGTGGAGCCAAAATAGACTCCGTATGAGTCAGATGTCCATGTTTCAGTTGACACTACGCAAAACTGATTCCGAACGACAGTTACAGACTAGTTCTTGTGTAGTTGCATTCTATTTTTTCCATTCTACTTCACTAAACATCTCCATATGAGATCCAATTACTTTTAGGGAAATGCAAGAGACCTCGGTTATGATGATGCACTAGGTCCATAGCTAGGACTTTGTGTATGTTCTCGAAATGCGTTTGTCGAGTGCTCATTAAGAAAGTTTCTATACAAGTTTCTGAATGAACTCCTTAAGAAAAGTTCTCCAAAAGTTCTCTATGAAAGAATCCTTTGAAGCATATGTTCGTCACAAACGTTTTGACTACTTGTGGAGCCAAAACGGACTCTGTATGAGTCAGATGTCCATGTTTCAGTTAACACTGCACAAAACTGATTCCGAACGACAGTTACAGACTAGTTCTTGTGTAGTTGCATTCTATTTTTTCCAATCTACTTCACTAAACATCCCCATAAGAGATCCAATTACTTGTAGGGAAATTCAGAAGACCTCGGTTATGATGATGAACTAGGTCCATAGCTGGGACTTTGTGTATGTTCTCGAAATGTGTTTGTCGAGTGCTCATTAAGAAAGTTTCTATACAAGTTTCAGAACGAACTCCTTAAGAAAAGTTCTCCAAAAGTTCCCTATGAAAGAATCCTTTGAAGCATCTGGTCATCACAAATGTTTTGACTACTTGTCGAGCCAAAAACAAACTCCGTATGAGTCAGATTTCCATGTTTCAGTTAACACTGCGCAAAACTGATTCCGAACGGCAGTTACCGACTAGTTCTTGTGTAGTTGCATTCTATTTTTTTCATTCTACTTCACTAAACATCTCAATAAGAGATCCAATTACTTGTAGGGAAATACAAGAGACCTTGGTTATGATGATGCACTGGGTCCATAGCTGGGACTTTGTGTATGTTCTCGAAATGCGTTTGTCGAGTGCTCATTAAGAAAGTTTCTATACAAGTTTCTGAACAAACTCCTTAAGTAAAGTTCTCCAAAAGATCCCTATGAAAGAATCCTTTGAAGCATCTGGTCTTCACAAACATTTTGACTACTTGTGGAGCCAAAACGGACTCCGTATGAGTCCGATATCCATGTTTCAGTTAACACTGCGCAAAACTGATTCCGAACGATAGTTACAGACTAGTTCTTGTGTAGTTGCACTCTATTTTTCCCATTCTACTTCACTAAACATCTCCATATGAGATCCAATTACTTGTAGGGAAATGCAAGAGACCTTGGTTATGATAATGCACCAGGAACATAGCAGGCACTTTGTGTATGTTCTCGAAATGCGTTTGTCGAGTGCTCATTAAGAAAGTTTCTATACAGGTTTCTGAACGAACTCCAAAAGAAAACTTCTCCAAAATTCCTTATGAAAGAATCCTTTGAAGCATCTGGTCGTCACAAACGTTATGAGTACTTGTGGAGCCAAAACGGACTTCGTATGAGTCATATGTCCATGTTTCAGTTAACACTACGCAAAACTGATTCCGAACGACAGTTACGGGCTAGTTCTTGTGTAGTTGCACTCAATTTTTTCCATTCTACTTCACTAAACATCTCCATATGAGATCCAACTACTTGTAGGGAAATTCAAGAGACCTCGGTTATGATGATGCACTAGGTCCATAGCTGGGACTTTGTGTATGTTCTCAAAATGCGTTTGTCGAGTGCTCATTAAGAAAGTTTCATTACAAGTTTCTGAACGAACTCCTTAAGAAAAGTACTCCAAAAGTTCCCTATGAAAGAATCCTTTAAACTATCTGGCCGTCACAGACGTTTTGACTACTTGTGGAGCCAAAACGGACTCCGTATGAGTCAGATGGCCATGTTTCATTAACACTGCAAAAAACGATTCCCATTTACGCTACACTAGTTCTTGTGTAGTTGCACTTGATTTTTTCCGTTCTACTTCACTAAACATCTCCATATGAGATCCAATTACTTATAGGGAAAATCAAGAGACCTCGGTTATGAAGATGCACTAGGTCCATAGATGGGACTTTGTGTATGTTTCGAAATGCGTTTGTCGAGTGCTCATTAAGAAAGTTTCTATACAAGTTTCTGAACGAACTCCTTAATAAAAGTTCTCCAAAAGTTCCCTATGAAAGAATCCTTTGAAGCATCTGGTCGTCACAAACGTTTTGACTACTTATGGAGCCTAAACGGACTCCGAATGAGTCAGATATCCATGTTTCAGTTAACAATGCGAAAAACTGATTCCGGACAACAGTTACAGACTAGTTCTTGTGTAGTTGCATTCTATTTTTTCCATTCTACTTCACTAAAACTCTCCATATGAGATCCAATTACTTGTAGGGAAATGCAAGAGACCTCGGTTATGATGATGCACTAGGTCCATAGCTGGGACTTTGTGTATGTTCTCGACATGCGTTTGTCGAGTGCTCATTAAGAAAGTTTCTATACAAGTTTCTGAACGAACTCCTTAAGAAAAGTTCTCCAAAAGTTCCCTATGAAAGAATCGTTTGAAGAATCTGGTTGTCAAAAACGTTTTGACTACTTGTGGAGCCAAAACGGACTCCGTATGATTCAGATATCCATGTTTCAGTTAACACTGCGCAAAAGTGATTCCGGACGACAGTTACACACTAGTTCTTGTGTAGTTGCACTCTATTTTTTCCATTCTACTTCACTAAACATCTCCATATGAGATCCAATTACTTGTAAGGAAATGCAAGAGATCTCGGTTATGATGATGCACTAGGTCCATAGCTGGGACTTTGTGTATGTTCTCGAAATGCGTTTGTCGAGTGCTCATTAAGAAAGTTTCTATACAAGTTTCTGAACGAACTCCTAAAGAAAAGTTCTCCACAATTCCTTATGAAAGAATCCTTTGAATCATCTGGTCGTCACAAACATTTTGACTACTTGTGGACCCAAAACAGACTTCGTATGAGTCAGATGTCCATGTTTCAGTTAACACTATGCAAAACTGATTCTAAACGACAGTTACAGACTAGTTCTTGTGTAGTTACACTCGATTTTATCATTCTACTTCACTTAACATGTCCATATGAGATCCAATTACTTGTAGGGAAATGCAAGAGACCTCAGTTATGATGATGCACTAGGTCCATAGCTGGGATTTTGTGTATGTTCTCGAAATGCGTTTGTCGAGTGCTCGTGAAGAAAGTTTCTATACAAGTTTCTGAACGAACTCCTTAAGAAACGTTCTCCAAAAGTTCCCTATGAAAGAATCCTTTGAAGCATCTGGTCATCACAGACATTTTGACAACTTGTGCAGCCAAAACGGACTCAGTATGAGTCAGATGTCCATGTTTCAGTTAACACTGCGCAAAACTGATTCCGAACGACAGTTACAGACTAGTTCTTGTGTAGTTGCATTCTATTTTTTCCATTATACTTCACTAAACATCCCCATATGAGATCCCATTACTTGTAGGGAAATGCAAGAGACCTCGGTTATGATGGTACAATAGGTCTATAGCTGGGACTTTGTGTATGTTCTCAAAATGCGTTTGTCGAGTGCTCATTAAGAAAGTTTCTATACAAGTTTCTGAACGAACTCCTGAAGAAAAGTTCTTCAAAAGTTCCCTATGAAAGATTCCTTTGAAGCATCAGGTCGTCACAGACGTTTTGAGTACTTGTGGAGCCAAAACGGACTTCGTATGAGTCAGATATCCATGTTTCGCTTAACCTTTGCATGCAAAAACCGATTCGAGACGACGATTCTGAACTAGTTCTTGTGTAGTTGCACTTGATTTTTTCCATTCTACTTCACTAAACATCTCCATATGAGATCCAATTACTTGTAGGGAAATTCAAGAGACCTCGGTTATGATGATGCACTAGCTCCATAGATGGGACTTTGTGTATGTTTCGAAATGCGTTTGTCGAGTGCTCATTAAGAAAGTTTCTATACAAGTTTCTGATCGAACTCCTTAATAAGAGTTCTCCAAAATTCCCTATGAAAGAATCCTTTGAAGCATCTGGTCGTCACAAACGTTTTGACTACTTGTGGAGCCAAAATGGACTCCGTATGAGTCAGATATCCATGTTTCAGTTAACACTGCACAAAACTGATTCCGACAACAGTTACAGACTAGTTCTTGTGTAGTTGCATTCTATTTTTTCCATTCTACTTCACTAAACATATCCATATGAGATCCAGTTACTTTTAGGAAATGCAAGAGACCTCGGTTATGATGATGCACTAGGTCCATAGTCGGGACTTTGTGTATGTTCTCGAAATGCGTTTGTCGAGTGCTCATTAAGAAAGTATCTATACAAGTTTCTGAACGAACTCCTTAAGAAAAGTTCTCCAAAAGTTCCCTATGAAAGAATCCTTTGAAGCATCTGGTCTTCACAAATGTTTTGACTACATGTGGAGCCAAAACTGACTCCGTATGAGTCAGATATCCATGTTTGAGCTTAACACTTTGCAAAAACCCGATTCCGGACGCGATTCTGAGACTAGTTCTTGTGTAGTTGCACTCTATTTTTTCCATTCTACTTCACTAAACATCTCCATATGAGATCCAATTACTTGTAGGGAAAAGCAAGAGACCTCGGTTATGATGATGCACTAGGTCCATAGATGGGACATTGTGTATGTTTCGAAATGCGTTTGTCGAGTGCTCATTAAGAAAGTTTCTATACAAGTTTCTGAACGAACTCCTTAATAAAAGTTCTCCAAAAGTTCCCTATGAAAGAATCCTTTGAAGCATCTGGTCGTCACAAACGTTTTGACTACTTATGGTGCCTAAACGGACTCCGTATGAGTCAGATATCCATGTTTTAGTTAATACTGCGCAAAACTGATTCCGGACAAGAGTTACAGACTAGTTCTTGTGTAGTTGCATTCTATTTTTTCCATTCTACTTCACTGAACTTCTCCATATGAGATCCAATTACTTGTAGGGAATTGCAAAAGCCCTCGGTTATGATGATGCACTAGGTCCATAGCTGGGACTTTGTGTATGTTCTCGAAATGCGTTTGTCGAGTGCTCGTGAAGAAAGTTTCTATACAAGTTTCTGAACGAACTCCTTAAGAAACGTTCTCCAAAATTTCCCTATGAAAGAATCCTTTGAAGCATCTGGTCATCACAGAAGTTTTGACAACTTGTGGAGCCAAAACGGACTCCGTATGAGTCAGATGTCCATGTTTGATTAACATCATAAACTGATTCGAACGATAGTTCTGAGACTAGTTCTTGTGTAGTTGCATTCTATTTTTTCCATTATACTTCATTAAACATTCCCATATGAGATCCCATTACTTGTAGGGAAATGCAAGAGACCTCGGTTATGATGGTACAATAGGTCTATAGCTGGGACTTCGTGTATGTTCTCAAAATGCGTTTGTCGAGTGCTCATTAAGAAAGTTTCTATACAAGTTTCCGAACGAACTCCTGAAGAAAAGTTCTTCAAAAGTTCCCTATGAAAGATTCCTTTGAAGCATCAGGTCGTCACAGACGTTTTGACTACTTGTGGAGCCAAAACGGACTTCGTATGAGTCAGATATCCATGTTTCAGTTAACACTACGCAAAACTGATTCTAGACGACAGTTACAGACTAGTTCTTGTGTAGTTGCACTAGATTTTTTCCATTCTACTTCACTAAACATCTCCATATGAGATCCAATTACTTGTAGGGAAATGCAAGAGACCTCGGTTATGATGATTCACTAGATCCATAGATGGGACTTTGTGTATGTTTCGAAATGCGTTTGTCGAGTGCTCATTAAGAAAGTTTCTATACAAGTTTCTGATCGAACTCCTTAATAAGAGTTCTCCAAAAGTTCCCTATGAAAGAATCCTTTGAAGCATCTGGTCGTCACAAACGTTTTGACTACTTGTGGAGCCAAAATGGACTCCGTATGAGTCAGATATCCATGTTTCAGCTTAACCTTTGCATAAAACGATTCCTGACAACATTCTGAGACTAGTTCTTGTGTAGTTGCATTCTATTTTTTCCATTCTACTTCACTAAACATCTCCATATGAGATCCAATTACTTTTAGGAAATGCAAAAGACCTCGGTTATGATGATGCACTAGGTCCATAGTCGGGACTTTGTGTATGTTCTCGAAATGCGTTTGTCAAGTGCTCATTAAGAAAGTATCTATACAAGTTTCTGAACGAACTCCTTAAGAAAAGTTCTCCAAAAGTACCCTATGAAAGAATCCTTTGAAGCATCTGGTCTTCACAAATGTTTTGACTACTTGTGGAGCCAAAAGTGACTCCGTATGAGTTAGATATCCATGTTTCAGTTAACACTCCGCAAAACTGATTCCGGATGACAGTTAAAGACTAGTTCTTGTGTAGTTGCACTCTATTTTTTCCATTCTACTTCACTAAACATCTCCATATGAGATCCAATTACTTGTAGGGAAAAGCAAGATACCTCGGTTATGATGATGCACTAGGTCCATAGATGGGACTTTGTGTATGTTTCGAAATGCGTTTGTCGAGTGCTCATTAAGAAAGGATCTATACAAGTTTCTGAACGAACTCCTTAATAAAAGTTCTCCAAAAGTTCCCTATGAAAGAATCCTTTGAAGCATCTGGTCGTCACAAACGTTTTGACTACTTATGGTGCCTAAACGGACTCCATATGAGTCAGATATCCATGTTTTAGTTAATACTAAGCAAAACTGATTCCGGACAAGAGTTACAGACTAGTTCTTGTGTAGTTGCATTCTATTTTTTTAAATTCTACTTCACTGAACATCTCCATATGAGATCCAATTACTTGTAGGGAAATGCAAGAGACCTCGGTTATGATGATGCACTAGGTCCATAGCTGGGACTTTGTGTATGTTCTCGAAATGCGTTTGTCGAGTGCTCATTAAGAAACTTTCTATACAAGTTTCTGAACGAACTCCTAAGAAAAGTTCTCCAAAAGTTCCCTATGAAAGAATCCTTTGAAGCATCTAGTCGTCACAAACGTTTTTACTACTTGTGGAGCCAAAACGGACTCTGTATGAGTCAGATGTCCATGTTTCAGTTAACACTGCACAAAACTGATTCCGAATGACAGTTACAGACTAGTTCTTGTGTAGTTGCATTCTATTTTTTCTATTCTACTTTACTAAACATCTCCATATGAGATCCAATTACTTGTAGGGAAATGCAAGAGACCTCGGTTATGATTATGCACTAGGTCTATAGCTGGGACTTTGTGTATGTTCTTGAAATGCGTTTGTCGAGTGCTCATTAAGAAAGTTTCTATACAAGTTTCTGAACGAACTCCTTAAGAAAAGTTCTCCAAAAGTTCCCTATGAAAGAATCCTTTGAAGCATCTGGTCGTCACAAACGTTTCGACTACTTATGGAGCCTAAACGGACTCCGTATGAGTCAGATATCCATATTTGAGCTTAACACTCGCAAAAACCTGATTCGAGCAGCGATTCTGAGACTAGTTCTTGTGTAGTTGCATTCTATTTTTTCCATTCTACCTCAGTAAACATCTCCATATCAGATCTAATTACTTGTAGGGAAACTCAAGAGATCTCGGTTATCATGCTGCACTAGGTCCATAGCTGGGACTTTGTGTATGTTCTCAAAATGCGTTTGTCGAGTGCTCATTAAGAAAGTTTCTATACAAGTTTCTAAACGAACTCCGAAAGAAAAGTTCTCCAAAATTTCCTATGAAAGGATCCTTTGAATCATCTGGTCGTCACAAACGTTTTGACTACTTGTGGAGCCAAAACGGACTTCGTATGAGTCAGATGTCCATGTTTCAGTTAACACTACGCAAAACTGATTCCGAACGACAGTTACGGACTAGTTCTTGTGTAGTTGCACTCGATTTTTCCATTCTACTTCACTAAACATGTCCATATTAGATCGAATTACTTGTAGGGAAATGCAAGAGACCTCGGTTATGATGATGCACTAGGTCCATAGCTGGGACTTTGTGTATGTTCTCGAAATGCGTTTGTCGAGTGCTCATGAAGAAAGTTTCTATACAAGTTTCTGAACGAACTCCTTAAGAAAAGTTCTCCAAAATTCTCTATGAAAGAATCCTTGTAAGCATTTGGTCGTCACAAACCTTTTGAGTACTTTTAGAGCCAAAACGGACTACGTATGAGTCCTGTGTCCATGTTTCAGTTAACACTACACAAAACTGATTCCGAACGACAGTTACGGACTAGTTCTTGTGTAGTTGCACTCAATTTTTTCCATTCTACTTCACTAAACATCTCCATATGAGATCCAATTACTTGTAGGGAAATTCAAGAGACCTCGGTTATGATGATGCACTAGGTCCATAGCTGAAACTTTGTGTATGTTCTCGAAATGCGTTTGTCGAGTGCTCATGAAGAAAGTTTCTATACAAGTTTCTGAACGAACTCCTTAAGAAAAGTTCTCCAAAAGTTCCCTATGAAAGAATACTTTGAAGCATCTGGTCGTCACAAACG
>JAHHZJ010001839.1:0-27191 GCA_021437245.1 Aegilops speltoides | reverse complement strand
AGCGGGCCGCAGGCGGCGGCCGCGGGCGGCGAACGCGGCGGGCGCGGCTGGCGGGCGAACGAGCGCGCGGGCAGGCAGGGCGAGGCGCGGCGGCGCTGGCGGCGGTGGCAGGCGCGGCGCGCTGGCGCGCTGGGCAGGCGGCGAGCGGGCGGCGGGCGGCAATGGCGCGGGCGGATCCGGCCTCTGGCTCGACGCGGTCAGCGGGTCTCGGCGGCGGGCGGGGCGGCGCCACGGTCGGCCCCGAGTGGTTGCAGGCGCTGGCGGACGTTGTCCGCCCGCCGATGACAGCCCGGCGCAGCTGGATCTGGGATTTTAGGGTTTGCCCGGATTTCGTGAGGGCTCATATATAGGCATAGAGGGAGCTAGAGAGTCCAAATGAGGTGAAGCTACCACACGATCGTGGATCGAACGATCGAGGCATGGAGGGAGTTGGATGGGTTATTGGGCTGTTTTGAGGGTTGTTGGGCTGCAACTCAAAAGAGGCCTTTGCGAGAGCGTTAACTGCTTGAGTACCAACGAACTCCAAATGACCCGAACTTGACAGTGGTCTACCGTGCTATACCAGGGCCACTTGGCAAGGCTCGGTCCATTCCGAGAATGTTCAACACCCGCACACGGAAAAGAACAAGAGGGACGCCGGGAACATAGGAGTGCTTGATTGCAAAACGGACAACGGGAATATGCTCGAATCATGAGACGTAACACGTATGCAAATGAGATGCACATGATGACATGATATGAGATGCATGACATGAACAAAATGCAAAACGAAAACAAAACCCAACCACGGAGGGAATATCATAGCACATATCCGAAAATGGCAAGAGTTGGAGTTACAAATATGGAAAGATACATCCGGTGTTACATCCGCTCATCATCGCTCTCATAGTTCGAGGTTCATCATGGTCTAGTTACATGACTTCCGTAACAGGATTACCGCATGGCCCATTAAGGCCCAATACGAATTCCTGTAACTCTCCCAGACCAAAAATACCAATGACTCGAACCTTCCAACTCTCAATATAGTCGTCCAATATATCGATCTTTACGCTCGACCATTTCGAGACTCTCGCATGTCTCCGATCTCATCCGGACTCAACTCCTTCGGTACATCAAAACTCATAAACTCATAATATAACTCACATCGAAACCTTGCTGCATGGACTCCTACGGTTCGAGAACAATGTAGACATGACCGAGACACGCCTCCGATCAATAACCAATAGCGGACCTGGATGCCCATATTGGCTCCTACATATTCTACAAAGATCTTTATCGGTCGATCAGATAACAACATACGTTGTTCCCTTTGTCATCGGTATATATTTGCCCGAGATTCGATCGCTCGTATCCAATACCTAGTTCAATCTCGCTACGCAAGTCTCTTTACTCGCTCAATACATCATCTCGCAACTAACTCATTAGTTACAATGCTTGCAAGGCTTAAGTGATGTGCATTACCGAGAGGGCCCAGAGATACCTCTCCGACATTCTGGAGTGACAAATCCTAATCTCAAATACGCCAACCCAACATCTACCTTTGGAGACACCGTAGTACTCCTTTATAATCACCCGCATGCTAGGACGCTTGGTAGCACCCAAAGTGTTCCTCCGCAAACGGGAGTTGCATAATCTCATAGTTATAGGAACATGTATATGTCATGGATAAAAGCAAGAGCAACATACTAAACGATTGTGTGCTAAGCTCATGGAATGGGTCATGTCAATCGATCATTCTACTAATGATGTGACCTTATTAATCAAATAACAACTCTTTGTTCATGGTTAGGAAACATAACCATCTTTGATTAACAAGCTAGTCTAGTAGAGGCATACTAGTGACATATTGTTTGTCTATGCATTCACACATGTATCATGTTTCCAATAATACATTTATAGCATGAACAAAAACAATTATCATGAACATTGAAATATAATAATCCTTTTATTATTGCCTCTAGGGCATATTTCCAACACTTACACCCCAAGGTGGTCTAACTCCGTAAACTGTTGTGTCCGCTTCTTCCTTGTTCATCGAAGCTAGGCCATGGGGGTGACGAGCTGTTGGCTGAAGAGGTTGAGTTCTTCGACATGCCCCAGAGTTCAACCTTCCTAGGGTCCGCGGAGCCCCAATCCGATGCAGGTCCCTACCGCGATCACCATGACGATGGGAGTCAATATCTCGCCTGGTATGACCGCCGCATGAGCCGCGGTGTGTGGAATTGTCACGACAGATGTCCTTAGTGTAAGGATTCTAGTCGCGATGCCAACGCATCTATGTGGTAGCTTGAAGGGGTTGAGCGGAATCGAGAGACAACACACAAGACGAGGATTTAGACACTGGGCCCCGGAAACATCATCCGTAATAACCCTACATGCTGTTTGTGGCTAGGTCTCATTATGATCATGAGGGAGTCGCCGGTAATGGATCTTGTGTCTAGCCCTAGAGATTGTTTCTTCTTGCTTGTCCCTCTTGGGGAGCCCTGCCCTCCTTATATAAGTTAGAAGGGCGGGTTACATGTAGAGTCCAAATAGGATTAGGACTAGCCTATCTTCTACTATGTCGGATACAAGTCCGGTCTTGATTCCTTGTGAGGGAGGTATTCTCACGCCTTTTCCTCTTAAGCCGCCTACCATAACGTAAGCCGCCTTTTGGCCTTGAGCCCCGGGCCCTCGGGTCTTGTCGCCCTCCGATCCGCTTGCCGTGTCACCCATAAGTCGCCAGATCGGCGGGTCACTTAGTGTGTCGCCCAGCCGGTTATACTTCCGTCTGGTTACACCGCTGGGTATATCCTCGACAGCGAGGTAGTACCAAGGCCGCCGAACGCAGCTTCCTCTAGTGCACCTCCACCTTCCTCTCTCCTCCATATTTCTTGTTTCTATCTATGTGATGATTCCTTCCCATATTTATGTTTTTTCCCACGGAAACATATTAAACAAAAGATTTGACGCTCTCTCGCTTTTTATTAGTCATTAGTGGCAATACCAAAGTGATTTTCCCAAAAACCCAGTATTATCCAGTTTAAAGAAAAGTGTGATGAGCGTAAAATATCACTCATCAAAAATCCATAACAACAAATCGGCAAACTACACTTGAAAGTTCATTGATGTGGCACCCGAGGACCGGCACTATGGCGCCTAGCAACCTTTGCTAGCCTACACATAATATCGATCCCAAGACTCCACCTTCACAAAACGAATACTTGAAAATGTGTCCCTATATGGTGAAGTGTCAGAATCACAATACAGATTACAAATATTCCGCAACAACAACTATAGTGCATATACAATATCTCATACAAACAGGGTCTTACGACTAAAATCCAACACATACAACAGAAGCAAATAAAATTTTTAACCAGGTAAGAATACATGTTACCTTAAGAAGGCTCAAAGCAAGGCAAATGACATCCATACATCCATATCCCTGCCCGGACCGCTGTCTGAAGGGCTACCAAGTTAATCTGTCCATCACCACACCTGTAAGTGTTTGTTGTGGCAAGGGTGAGTACAAAGGTACTTGACATATTACTAGGGGTACTAGCACTAACACTACAATTAGGTAGATAATGGTTACGTGGTGAAGCTACAAGCCCTAAGAATCACACTACAACTTGCATATGTAAGATTAAGATAAGCGTAATCCAAACATCAGGTAACTCCTGAACTAACGACCTACTCACCTGCCTACGCAAACAGAACACTACTTTGTCCTCCTCTTCAGATACCCATGAATAAGAGAGCAGTCAAGGCACTCTCCCGTTGGTTGAAGTTGTTTAACAAACTATTAGTCAAGCTCCAAGTCGTCCATAACCACATACACGGTTTTCTGAAATATTTAAATCTGCAAGGAACATACCCATAGGCTCCATATGCACATTGTTCCCAACTAGAATGTACCCATTACACGCACCCATTGAGCTATTACGAAACTTCTTAGACGCATACGACAAAGCTTACTCGACGACACCAGCTATTGTTCCCTTGACAGGTTGAGCAAGACAATTCTGAACGAATAACTTTCAACCGCCACCACGCCCTAGTCTAGGAGACACCGATCAGATCAACATCCAAATCGAGAGCCGGGCGATCTCTAACTCGGACCCAATCATCTACGACACGGCTAAAACAGCTAGTACTTACAGCTACTTGTCGGGTATTCCGAAGTCTCAAACTACCACGGAATATCTCCTAATGGCCCGACATATAACATAATAAAATCCCCAGGGATATCTCCTCCGTATGCAAGTATGAGTGTATGAATGTAAAACCCGCCATGACTCCTGGATAGTCTGTATCTACGCAGAATTGGTCAAGGGCCCCATAGAACGCCCACGATGGTTAGCGTGCTCATTCACAGAGCATAAACAAGATCTTACTCTAGGGGAGTCGAGGAACAAAACCAAGGCATAAGGCCCAACCTCTCACCGTTGTCATTTGCCTACCATTTAATTATCTCCAGAAGCATATCATAATAAGCGACCCATGGTAATATAAGCATAACCCAAGTAAAAGCATGTTTGACTTAGAAGGAAACAAACCTAAGCATTAATACTAAGCGGGTTAAGTAAGCAGTAACATAGCAATAATAAGGTTCTGGAGATGAAGGTAAAGGCTTTATTGGCACATTTGACGGTGGATAGGAACAAGATCATCAAAAGCATCACAATCAATATTGTAAGTAAAGTTAGTACAAGTATCCAAGGTAATGATCATTCTTGCGTTATACTCCGCTTGGTAGAAGAGTAGACCGTATAAGATTCTGATCATCTCCAGTTCTATCTGCTAAGAAGCATAGAATACTGGAACACAAACAACATATGCAATCTTACTACTACGTGGAAGAACTAATATGTTCATAATATGCAATGCATGACAATGGCGACAAAAGGGAGTTGTGGTTAGAGGCCCTGCCCCCCGATCCTATTCGCAATAGTACTTTCTTCAAATTCGTGACCTTTTTGAAAATCCATGAACTTTTTCTCCATTTCTTGAACATTTTCTTAGTTTTTGTGAAAAATTTAAATAGCAAACTTTTCAGAATCACAAACTATTCATTTCATGAACTTTTTTCATTCGTGAATTTGTTATTCAAATCTTATGATCTATTTTCCAAATTCATGATTTTTCAGATTCATGAACCATTTTTCAAAATTATGATTTTTAATTTGTTTATTGCAAAACCTTTTCAAATTTGTGTACTTTTTTATCTTCATTCTTTAAAATTTTGTGAACTTTTCAGAAAAGTCACCTGGTCAACATGGTCTCTGGTCAACGCCTCAACGGTCAACTGAGAACCGGCCAAAGCAACTGAATTAGGAAATAAAAACCGATGGACTAGAACCCCTTCTTTACGAGCGAGCGAGTTCTCCTACGAGTGTTCTATTTCTTATTAAGCGGGAGGTGGCGAGAGCCAATTCTCCTAACTGGCGGCGCAGATTAGGAGATCAACTAACTAAAGGTTATCCCTTGCCGGATCTCCACATGTCACTTCTTTAACATGGTATAGATGCATACGCACGCACATACACACATATGCTCATCCTGTGAACACACGCACGATATGCAACCCCTATGCGCACCTCCGAGAGACTAAACCGCACGTCATCTTGATATTGATGAAGTCCACAGACGCCATAGTCGATATGAAGGTCTTTCTTCTCAAAAACACATATCGTCGAAAAGTTTGAAATAAATCCAGAAAATACAGTACCAATGTCAAGTCTAGGACTTGAACTCCGTGGACTAGCGATATCGTTGTCCTCATAACCATCCAACCTTGACGGTCCCTTTTGGTGAGCTTAGAGCACGAGTGATGCGCAATAGTCGCACATGTCTTATGCTGGACGCCCTTTGGATTTGATTTTTTTTATTCTTCTATATGTGTTTTCAAGTTAAATGGGTTTTCTTACGGGGCTTTTGGACTTTTCAATTTTTTCTAGGTTTTGGAGAGAGAAAATGCACGAAAAATTATGTGAATTTTTTATACTTCCATGAGAAGTACATATTTGTTTCTCGTGGAGGCAAAGATTTACTTCCACAAGAAGCACAACTCTAAAAAAAAAAATTGTGCTTTCACAGATATCACGGATGCTTCTCGTGGAGTCACAGATATTGATAGATGAATAAAACTATTGCTTGTATTATGTTTAGCACAGGGTACATGGCTATACATATTGGTACAAACCAACTTAGACTAGATATTACAAACCGACTTGGACTAGGAAACTTGTGATCCAAGGAATAGTCATCCCGCAGATCAAGAGGCTCATGACGTTGAGACCGAACATATGTCTTGTAATGGCTTAGTAGCAAGTCCTTTGGTGAAGATATCAGCAAATTGAGCCGTAGTAGGAACATGGAGCAAACATGTCCAGAGCCACCTTCTCTCAACAAAGTGAATATCATTCTCAATGTGTTTGGTCCGAGATGCTGAACAGGATTTGCATATGTAAACATCTGAAGTATTATCACAATATATAGTAGTAGCTCGTCAATCGGTCGGTGCGTCGGGAGCAACCGACAAACCCAAATAGTATCAGCGACAACATGTGCTACAACATGGTACTCAGCTTTAGCGACGAAGGGAGACTCAGAATCTGCCTTTTTGAGGACCAAGAAATCAAATTGTTACCCAAAAACACATAAACCGATGTGGATCGTCGAAAGTGTCCGGACAACTAGCCTAGTCTCAGATCGAGTATGTGAGAGAATGAGGAGGACTTATTGATGTGAAGACCATGATCAAGAGTACCTTTCAAATACCTAAGATATGTTTGACATGATTATAATGCGAAGCCATGGATCATGCATATGGAGACATGCTTGTCAACATCAAAGGAAATTTCAGGACGAGTGATAGTGAGATATTGGAGAGCCCGCTAGACTACAAAGATAGAGTAGGATCATGGAAAGGTTCTTCGTCAATGGATAGTTTGAAACTGATATCAACAGGTGCGAGAGGACTAACAACAAGCATTCCAAAGATGATTAAGAAGAACAAGAGTATACCGACGTTGGGAAAGAAAAGGCCGTAAGAATCACGAAGAATAGCAATGCCCAAAAGTGATGAAGAGTACCAAGATCAGTCATAGAGAATTGAATAAGAAGGGTAATAATATGATCTAAAAAGGTTTGGGAAGATGCGAGAGAATGATGCCATCTACCCAAAGAAGGAGGTAGGTAGTTTTGGAATTGTGGTGGTACACAAAGAGAGAAGAAAGGGAAGAAGTGAAACCTATTGTTTGGATGAAAGAAGAGAAACGTTGAAACCAAGCTTGTGGAGCTTGTTTGAGACCATAAAGAGATTTCGGAGAAGACAAACATGATTTGATAGGAAGATTTTTCAAAGCCAAGAGGTTGTTGAAAATAGACGGCTCTTGAAGAGAACCATGGAGGAAAGCATTTTTACATCTAGTTAATGGTGTTGAAATATGCCCTAGAGGCAATAATAAAAGTATTATTATATATTTCCTCGCTCATGATAATTGTCTTTATTCATGCTATAACTGTATTATCCGGAAATCGAATACACGTGAATACATAGACCACAATATGTCCCTTAGTGAGCCTCTAGTTGACTAGCTCGCAGATCAACAGATAGTCATGGTTTCCGGCGGACATTGGATGTCGTTGATAACGGGATCACATCATTAGGAGAATGATGTGATGGACAAGACCCAATACTAAGCATAACACAAAGATCGTAGTTCGCTTGCTAGAGCTTTTCCAATGTCAAGTATCTCTTCCTTAGACCATGAGATCGTAACTCCCGGATACCGAGGAGTGCTTTGGTGTATCAAACGTCAACGAATCGGGTGACTATAAAGGTGCATTAAGGTATCTCCGAAAGTGTCTTTTGGGTTGACACGGATCGAGATCGATTTGTCACCCCGCAAACGGAGAGGTATCTCTGGGCCCACTCGGTAGGACATCATCATAATGTGCACAATGTGATTAAGGGGTTGATCACGGGATGATGTGTTATGAACGAGTAAAGAGACTTGCCGTAACGAGATTGAACAAGGTATCGTATACCGACGATCAATCTCGGCAAGTAAAATACCGCTAGACAAAGGGAATTGTATACGGATCGACCGAGTCCTTGACATCGTGGTTCATCCGATGAGATCATCGTGGAACATGGGAGCCAACATGGGTATCCAGATCCCGCTGTTGGTTATTGACCGAGAACGCCTCGCCATGTCTACATGTCTCCCAACCCGAGGGTCTACACTTAAGGTCTGGCGACGCTAGGGTTATAAAGGAAGCTTGTATGTGGTTACCAATGTTGTTCGAGTACCGGATGAGATCCCGGACGTCACGAGGAGTTCGGAATGGTCCGGAGGTAAAGATTTATATATGGAAGTCCTGCTTTGGTCACCGAAAAGTTTCGGGTTTATCAACGCAACGCATCAGACCACCGGAGGGTCCTGGGGTCCACCAAGTGGGGCCACCTACCCTGTAAGGCTGTGGGCCAAGTGTGGGAGGGACCAGCCCCTAGGTGGGCTGGGGCGCCCCCACCAAGGCCCAAGGTGGAAGAGGGAGGGCAAACCGGGGTGATGGCCCTAAGGCCCACCCTGGTGCGCCCCTCTCTCCTTCCGCCGCCACCTGGATTGATCGAGGCTGGTCGCACTTTGGGGTGGAACCCTAAAGGGGCCAGCCCTCTCCCTATAAATAGTGAGGCCTAGGGCTGCCCAGACACGTGTCACACGTGATTCGATCTCCTTTGGTTGCAGCCTCCTCTCTCCCAAGTACTCCTCTCCCGTGGTGCTTAGAGAAGCCCTCGCTGATTGCCACACTCATCCACCACCACCACCACGCCTGTGCTGTTGCTGGATGGAGTCTTCTCAACCTCTCTCTCCTTGCTGGATCAAGGCGGAGACATCGCGGGCTGTATGTGTGTTGAACGGAGGTGCCGTATGCTCGCACTTGATCATCGGTGATTTGAATCACGACGAGTACGACTCCATCAACCCTTTCACTTGAATGCTTCGCTAGCTTATCTACAAGGGTATGTAGATGCACTCCTTTCTACTCGCTGTCTGGTCTCTCCATAGATAGATCTTGGTGACACGAGAGAAAATTTTGAATTTCTGCCACGCTCCCCAACAAAGGGCATCATGAGCTAGGTCTATTATGAGATTCTTTGCACCAGTAGAACACAAAGTAGTTGTGGGCGCTGATGTTGCTCAATATGCTTACCGTTACTAGTCCAATCTTGTTTCGACGGTATTGTGGGATGAAGCGCCTGACCGACCTTACACGCATTTCACGTGAGATGTGTTCCACTGATTGACATGCACTTCGCATAAGGTGGCTAGCGGGTGCCTTCCCCACTTTAGTCGGAACGGATTCGATGAAAAGGGTCCTTATGAAGGGTAAATAGCAATTGGCATATCACGCTGTGGTTTTATGAGGTAAGAAACGTTTGCTAGAAACCCATAGCAGCCACGTGAAACATGCAACAACAATTAGAGGACGCCTAACTTGTTTTTGTGGTATGCTATGTGATGTGATATGGCCAAGAAGAATGTGACAAATGATATGTGATGTATGAGATTGATCATGTTCTTGTAATAGGAATCACGACTTGCATGTCGATGAGTATGACAACGGCAGAGCCATAGGAGTTGTCTTTATTTATTGTATGACCTGTGTCATTGAACAACGCCATGTAATTACTTTACTTTATTGCTAACCGTAGCCATAGTAGTAGAAGTAATAGTTGGCGAGACAACTTCATGAAGACACGATGATGGAGATCATGATGATGGAGATCATGGTGTCATGTGCGATTTATGATGATGGAGCCCTCAAGATGGAGATCAAAGGAGCAAAATGATATTGGCCATGTCACTATTTGATTGCATGTGATGTTTATCATGTTTATGCATCTTGTTTACTTAGGACGACGTAGTAAATAAGATGATCCTCATATGCATTCACGGTTTCATGAACTAAATGAGTTGCATGCTTGCATGAAGTAAATTAGTTTGCATTTCCTAGTTGCATGTCCATAGTGGGTTGCATGGGGCCCTAGTTGCATGTCTATGGTTTGGGTCGACCCATTATTTGGCCAATATTTTGAAGATGGTGTGTGGTGATTGTGTAGCAACCCGGCCCGTGAGCAACCCATAGCAATACACAAATAATGGAACAACCCATAGCAATCTACAAATATAGCACAAAATACATAATATATATAGTAGCATAACGATTATATAGAAGCATAACGACAAACACATAGTTCCACGATAGCCTTACAACTTAAAAACACTAATACAACTTAATAATAGTAGCATAACGATTACAACTTAAAAATAATACGACACGATACGATAGATCGGGGCACCAAACGGGTTCTTCTTCGAAGTTCTTCTCCTCCTCCTCCGGTGAACGCTGGCCACCTCGCCCTCCCGCGCCTTCACCTGCCGTTGTTGATTGGGCACGGGAGCGTGTGTATAACGCGTTGTTGGGGAAGATGGAGTTGAAGTCGGTGAAAATGTTATGGGTGGTGAAAGCTATGAACTCACAACCAACCCAATACACTCTCTCCCGAGGAGGTAGAAAGCATCGAATGGGTTAGTGAATGTAGTGAGGAGCCCAACCACAACTGCCAGGTGACCTCCTCAACATGGTACATCCTTGGAGAGCCGTGGGAGGTGGCGGAAGCCGTCAGAAGGAGGAACTCCACAACTCCCTTGCGCCTCCACCTTGAGATGGCCCAAACCTAAGGGTACTCTCCACATACACCATCTGGGTAGAGCCTTTCCGCATGGTTGGGGAGTTGGTAGGTGGGGGCGCGAATGCATGGTGGCGCCCGTGGCTCGAGGGCTCGATCAGGTTTGATGGAGAAGAAGGAAGGAGGGCGGAGGAGGAAGAGGATGGGTGTGGATGAGGAGGAAGAGGAAGACGATAGTGCCCGCTTAAATAGCCCAAGAGCGACGTGGTTTTTGATTTCTTCGAGTGGTTTCACTGGGTAGAATTAATGGGCAGGCGGCATTTGGTGGCGCCCCATGGAAGTGTGTACACGAGCATGGGAAACGGGCTGTGACGGTCGCGGGTCAAGGGGGCGGGATCACGCACGCGTCTGTGCCGTCAGGTCAAGGGACACGCCGCCCGGTTCTTCGCAGTGCCGCCTGCGGCATTCATGTCATAGCCCATCTTGCTAGGGCTAGCTGGCCAGAGGGCAACGCTCGTCGATGGGAGACGTGACAATAATGGATGCCTTCATTTGCCCATCTTGTAACGGGTAGCACGCCATTTGAACTGCATCTATACCCACATCGATACCCCATGCCAGTATTGCGTCCTCAAAGAGGAGCACGCCATGCACGGCACGCCATGCAACGTTGGCTTTTTGGTTGTCTTCATCGAGCTGCCTGCATTGTGGCTTGCATGCTTTGATGCGACGCTGCATCGGTTCTAATGGTAGGCATGGGTGTTACTGCGCTGATAGGGGTGGCGAGCAGGGCTACGCCGAGGCATGCATGCAACGACAAAGCGCAGTCCCACGGGTGGGCATGCATATGGTGGGCACGGGCACGCATGCAACGATGGAAAGGGCACTGCGAGGCTTGGTCCATGCACCGCCAACTCTTGCCGCTGATTCAAATGAACGGTCCCGATGCTCCAATGAGAGAGGCTGATCCAAACCCCACCGGCCAACCAATCAGCGTGTCTCATGGATCACTGCACACCGAAGCTAACCCTAGCGCCTCGATCTCAACCGCCTGTACAACGATCGACCACTGTGTAGTGTGCGGGGTTTTGAGGGGTTTTGAGAGGGGTTTTGAGGGTTTTGAGAGGTTTTGACCGATTAGGGTTGAGCATAACTAATTCAAAAAAACAAAAAATATAAAATCAAGCATAGTCTAGTCTTATTATGTTGTATAGTAACGAGAAAAAATTATAAATATGGTTTACATACATTTTTACTTAAAAATCCTTCACAAAATTGTCATTCCTCAAACAATGTAGTATGGAGTTCAAGGAGAGAGTAGTGGGCACCGAGAGTAGGTGGGTTTTGAAAATGAGAAGTGTGAAACCTCACCAAAACTTCATTTTGGATTGACTAAGAAAGATCTGAACTTACTTTTCTCATTTTCATGTTTTAAACTTGTTTTATATATAATTTTCTATTAAACCTTGTTTTTCAAAAAGAAAAGAAAGTAATAGAAAATTAATTCAATAAATAGTGAGACTTTAGATTTACACTATATAGGTAGAATAGATGTGTAGAAAAATTATTTGGCTGGTTTACACAAAGTGCCAAAAAACTTGCTTAAATATGAGGTCATGCATCTACCTTTGGAGGTCATTTGAAACACACTTTTCATGACTATGAGTTCAACTTACCAAAAGGGCTCTGAATGAAAGAAGCAAACATATTTCAAGAGGTACTTTAGATAGCACTAAAACATCAATAGCCCAAATTTAAATTTAAATTTAAATTTTATTTGGTTGGTTTAGACAAACAAGTTCTAATAGAAATATGGGGATACATAGTGACTACCAAGACGCACCAAGTTACAAATATTATTACATGCCCCAAATTTTCAAACTGTTCTTTGTTCTACTTCTTCCTACCACGTCAGTGTGCCTTCTTCTTCTTAGCCCTTCTTGTTTTTGGTTCTTCACACACACAAGTTCACCGATCATCTTGGTTTTCTTCATCGGTCTTTCAACACCTCGCCAATACCCTCGTGATCGGTTCTTCCTCAATGTTGACACCCAGTTTCAGTTTCTTTGATGTGTACCTCAACATGGGTTTCTTCAGAACCTCGACACGCCAGTTCGCTTTCACCAACCTCGACACGCCAGTGTTCGTTTCAATCAACCCACACGCCAGTTCAGTTTCTTCGTGTGCACCTCCACATCAGTTTCTTCATCAATGTTGATCCAGCAGGATTTTCTTCACCGCTCAGTCAGCACACTTCTCTTCTTTCACCGCCATGACTCTTGCTTTTTTGTCACAACACTATTCAACAACAAGGCTGACTTGCTCGCTTCCTCCGTGCAGTAAAATGTTATAGATATAGTAACTGAAAAATGCACCAAATCGAAACACGCATAAATAAACAAGAACATACTTTGGCTTATCAGAGTGTAACGGCATTTGACAGATCCCACTGCGCCCAAGTTCCCGCACAACTTGCATCTGCTTTTGTTACCTTTTGGGCCCTTTTGGCTTTTCATCTTTCTTTCCTTCTTACTACTCCCACCTTCTCAAACCATGCCTTGATTCTACTGCTTAGGCCTGCCAGCCTTTCTTTTCGCCAAGGAGGACACATGGAAAATTCAATGTCCACTTCAGCCTCCGAGACTGATCTGTAAGTGCTGGAATTGGAGTAGCATATGCAGCTTTGAATCTTGCTACTAATAATATTCATGCAGATATGGGTATGTTTATCTTCGTTGGGATGCTAAGAAAAGATTGGCATGCATGGTTTACCAAAGGTGTTGCCACCGAGGCAAGTGCAATCATACAATTCAGTGTTAACAACATGTCTTCCCAGTTTTATATTCTAACTTCAGCACCCCAAGGTGAAGATTTTTCAACAAACAAATGTGAAAGACTTCTACCCTATCGACCACCGTCGATTAATCGCCGGAAGCTTATCACCTTGCGCATAATCACCTATCCTTCTTTCTCAATTCCCATTAACCACATGAGCATGATCCTGATTTGGTCAACCATGTCATGCATGTGCAAATCTTTTAACTCCTTCACCTTTTGTTGAAACTCTCTCGCTAAATTGTTGTTGATGTGGTCACACTTGATGGCAGTTGAATGACTGCACCATAACAAAGAATGGTAGGTGTTCAGCCATGGACCAAACTCATCACATGCTGCCATTATCTTATCAAGATGATATTTGTGTGTCCTGCCTAGTGTAAGATCTTGTCAGCCACATGCGCCCAAATTCTTCTCTCTAAATTTTTGATCAAATTCATCCACAAATGACCAAGCATCGTCGTCAAAGATGGGAAAAAAATTTCACTTAATTTTCAAGCCCTTACATGCATCTGTGTATAGCCAAAGGTGACATGCCCTAGGCATCTTTTTCAATCGGATCATGAACCATGTCCACGAAGCCTCTGTTTCGATCAAACAAGCCAACAAAGAATAGGAAACATCCAGCTTGTGTCCATCTAGAGCATTGCATGCCGCCAACCGACCATTCCACTTGCTCGTCAAAAATGATGAGTCTATGCTCAAATATGGATTCGGCACCCGCTTTAAGCCATCTATGCAAGGCTTCAAAGCCATAAAAACTTGGAGAACTTGACTTCACCTTTGGTCGATACTCTCAGATCTATCTCCACAACACTACCAGTGACTCTTTTCCACCTCCGCTTAAGTTGTAAAGCATCCTAAATGTATTTGCCCAATCACCATATAAATTTTTCATTGTCCTTTGTTTTGCCTTCCACACCGTGGGTATATTTCAGTTTAATGGGGTACATCTTTCCAAGTCTACTTTGAGTTTCTCGGTAGTGTTTGGTGTTTTGGCTAAAATTGGGGTGATCTTTCTCAACCCAAAGTTGTGATGTCATGGTTGATACTCGTGAACTTGTAATACAAGTATGTTGATTGGGATTTGGTTAACCCCGATAAAGATTTCCATCAAAGGTGCCAGTAGCGATATGTACCACTTGCAAGGCTTGACACTACCATCAAATCCTTTGCACTCGTGATAAAACTTCTTTCTATCATCCAAATAGTCTTGGCATTAAACTCATGTTTCATCGCATAAGTCTTGAAACACATCCTAAACTCCTTCATGCTTGGAAACAACTTGCCTACTTCAATGACAGGTTTTTTTTGTCATACACATGCACCAGCTCATCATCATGTGCATCATCTACTTCATCCGCAGCTTGTTCCATCAATTGTCCATCTACATCTTCATCAACATTAGCAGCAAACTAGATTCGCCTCTCCCGCTTATCTCTCACATCGATCGAATGCCAAAAGTTTGGCCATCTCAATGTCGTGCATTGGTGCAATGACCAAATCAGAGGGCTCATCTAATTCAACTACATTCCAATCAACAGCTGTCGTAGTTTCAGTTTCATTCTAGTAACCTGTCCTCTTCGCTATTATCAGAAGTTCAAGACACATGGGAATCAATGGCCTTTGTGTAGCCCAATCATCATCTACCATCTCAAGAGCCAATTGTGATGGCACATATCCAACCTTCAAAAATATTCAGATCAACCAGCTCAAAGAAAAATTTAGCTCTTTTGCTTGTCCAAATTGCTTTGCCGATCGATTTCATTAACAATCTGTTCACCATCTTCCATTCTCACATACTCTCCTTTCCAATCATCAAACCGCAATAGTGATTCTTCTTGCTCTCGACCCTAAACAACATTCTCCCCAATTTTTTCCACCCATTTCTTCACCGCCTCTCCCATGTTCCTAGAAGTGTGGATCAATCTCAGAACTCAACCTCCCATTTAACAATTGTCTCTCTCTCAATGTTCAATGCTACCATCAACTAATTTTGCCTTTGATGGAAAGTATTGACCACATTCAAGGTCCGAACGGCAAGATCCCTCCGCTGCTGGCGACAGAGCCCGTGAGAAAGAGCAGACTAGGCCCTAATTGCATGCAAAATTGGATCGAGAGAGGCGACACTATTCAAAGTTGAATCTGGCGGCTCCATCTCAAGATGCCCACGGCCCCTCACAACCCTATCGATTCAACAAGCGGAAAACGGGAGAGATCTAGGCCAGAGAGGAACGGCAGGGGACTAGGGTTCTCACTCACCATTTTTGAGGACGAAGGCTCCGCCGCTGAGAACGGGTTCTCCGCCACGAGAACGCAAGATTCGCCACCACCGGAGAAGAAGGGGAGGGGGCAGAGGGCGGCCTCGACACGGCCGGGCGGTGGCACTCTTTTGAGGAGCAATTGTTGGACCCACATGTACTAACATAAACGGGCTTGTTTGACGCACCAATTTAACCACATTTAACACCCCATGTGGCCCTCGGGCTATTTACCGCTCAAATGTGTCGCACTACGCCATTTGCTCAACAACGCCGCACTCAAGCCAATTCACCTCAAATGTCGACAGAGCTATTGGCCCCCATTGGGTTCGGGGTAATACATAACATAAATAAAACAAACTAGGATTTTGTAACCTAGAGACCTTGGTATCTATATAAACCGAGGCATAGGGCTCGCTGAAAGGACACACCAATCTCAAGATCAGACTTTGTACTTCAATTCAACAAAATAAACATAACGCATGTTGTTATCTCTTCAAAGAGCCCCAACCTAAGTAAACCTCGGTCTTTGTTACCATCGTGTCTAATCGCCTAGCTTGGGATCCCCACCCCAGATCTCGCCAGATTTAGCTCATTCATTGGTGGCCCATGCAGTCGGGCTCTAGGAACCAGGTATCAGACTTTCACTGCAGCACCATGGCTCCATCAACGGCCCGGCACGACATTCAAGACAAGACCTCATGAGGGGCCAAGTTCGCAGGCGAGCGACATCAAGACCTCCGGAGGAGCGGCCTCCCTGTGCTGGCTCCCGAGGAGCGGAGATTTCAGGTGCCCACCTCATGAGGTTGAGGTGATGCAAGCCACCATCGTATGAAAGGGAACCGGATCCAATCCTCAACTCACCTCACCGTGAGCAGCCTCGCAAGGTTGTTCTTCCTTTGTACTAGTTCATCCTCACCCCTCGTGAGTCTAATCCACCAAAAGTAGGAGTAGGGTCTTATCGTTGGGGAACGCTAGTAAAATTAAAATTTTTCCTACGGTTTCACCAAGATCCATCTATGAGTTCATCTAACAACGAGTAACGGAGAGAGATTGCATCTACATACCACTTGTAGATCGCGCGGAAGCTTGCAAGGTGATGATGAGTCGTAGACTAACGTGATTCAGATCACCGATGCCAAGTGCTGAACGGACAGCACCTCCGCTGCTCAACACACGACGGGACGAGCGACGCCTCCTCCTTCTTGATCCAGCAAGGGGAAGGAGAGGTTGAGGAAGATAGCTCCACCCAAGCACGGACGTGATGATGGTGGAGATGCAGATTCGCTGTGGCTTCGCCAAGCTCTCACGGAGAGGAGATGTTGGGGAGGGAGGGCTGCCTTGGGAGTTGTGTCCAGCAGCCCCTCCCTCCCCCCCTTTATATAGGCCCCTGTGGTCGCCCCTTGTAGATCCAATCTACAAGGGGCGGCCAGGTGGAGTGCCCTGCTGGGCAAGGGCTTCACCCCTAGGGTTTCAACCCTAGGCGCAGGGGTGGGCCTAGGGGCGACCAGCCCCTCGTGGGCTGGTTCCTTCCCTCTGCCCATGGGCCTCGGGATAGGTGGCCCCACTCGGGACCTCGACCTTCCGTGGTCCCAGATTTTGCCGAACCCCAAACTTTCCCGATGGTCAAACACCACTTCCTATATATTATTCTTACCCCTGACCCTTCCGAACTCCTCGGACGTCCGGGATCTCATCCGGACTCAACAACATTCGTGGTCACATACTTGACTTCCTACTAACCCTAGGCCACCGAACCTTATGTAGACCCTACGGTTCGGGAGACACGCAGACATGACCGAGACGCACTCTGCAATAACCAACAGCGGGTCCTGATATCCATGTTGGCTTCTACATGCTCCTCGATGATTTCATGCTGAACCACGATGTCGAGGATTCGATCAAACCTCGTATGCAATTCCTTTGTCAATCGGTACGCTATTTGCCCGAGACTCGATCGCCGATCCCAATACCTTGTTCGCCTCGCCTCGGCAAGTCACTTTACTCGCACTGTAATGCATGATCCCCACAACATCTTGGTCACACCGAGCTCATTATGATGATGCATTACCGAGGGCCTAAGAGATACCTCTCCGTCATAACGGAGTGACAAATCCCAGCCTCGATCCGTGTCAACCCAACAGATACTTTCGAGATACCTGTAATGCACCTTTATAGTCACCCGTTATGTTGTGACGCTTGATACACCCAAGGCACTCCTACAGAACCGGAGTTACACCATCTCATGGTCGAAGGAATAGATACTTGACATTGGCAAAGCTTCTAGCAAACGAACTATCCGATCTTTATGCTATGCTTATGATTGTCTTGTCCATCACATCATTCTCCTAATGATGTGATCCCGCTATCAACGACATCCAATGTCCATAGTCGGAAACCATGACTATCTATTGATCACAACGAGCTAGTCAACTAGAGGCTCACTAGGGACTCATTGGGTCTAAGTGTTCACACGGTATTATGATTTCCAATAATACATTTATAGCATGAACAAAAACAATTATCATGAACATTGAAATATAATAATCCTTTTATTATTGCCTCTAGGGCATATTTCCAACACTTACACCCCAAGGTGGTCTAACTCCGTAAACTGTTGTGTCCGCTTCTTCCTTGTTCATCGAAGCTAGGCCATGGGGGTGACGAGCTGTTGGCTGAAGAGGTTGAGTTCTTCGACATGCCCCAGAGTTCAACCTTCCTAGGGTCCGCGGAGCCCCAATCCGATGCAGGTCCCTACCGCGATCACCATGACGATGGGAGTCAATATCTCGCCTGGTATGACCGCCGCATGAGCCGCGGTGTGTGGAATTGTCACGACAGATGTCCTTAGTGTAAGGATTCTAGTCGCGATGCCAACGCATCTATGTGGTAGCTTGAAGGGGTTGAGCGGAATCGAGAGACAACACACAAGACGAGGATTTAGACACTGGGCCCCGGAAACATCATCCGTAATAACCCTACATGCTGTTTGTGGCTAGGTCTCATTATGATCATGAGGGAGTCGCCGGTAATGGATCTTGTGTCTAGCCCTAGAGATTGTTTCTTCTTGCTTGTCCCTCTTGGGGAGCCCTGCCCTCCTTATATAAGTTAGAAGGGCGGGTTACATGTAGAGTCCAAATAGGATTAGGACTAGCCTATCTTCTACTATGTCGGATACAAGTCCGGTCTTGATTCCTTGTGAGGGAGGTATTCTCACGCCTTTTCCTCTTAAGCCGCCTACCATAACGTAAGCCGCCTTTTGGCCTTGAGCCCCGGGCCCTCGGGTCTTGTCGCCCTCCGATCCGCTTGCCGTGTCACCCATAAGTCGCCAGATCGGCGGGTCACTTAGTGTGTCGCCCAGCCGGTTATACTTCCGTCTGGTTACACCGCTGGGTATATCCTCGACAGCGAGGTAGTACCAAGGCCGCCGAACGCAGCTTCCTCTAGTGCACCTCCACCTTCCTCTCTCCTCCATATTTCTTGTTTCTATCTATGTGATGATTCCTTCCCATATTTATGTTTTTTCCCACGGAAACATATTAAACAAAAGATTTGACGCTCTCTCGCTTTTTATTAGTCATTAGTGGCAATACCAAAGTGATTTTCCCAAAAACCCAGTATTATCCAGTTTAAAGAAAAGTGTGATGAGCGTAAAATATCACTCATCAAAAATCCATAACAACAAATCGGCAAACTACACTTGAAAGTTCATTGATGTGGCACCCGAGGACCGGCACTATGGCGCCTAGCAACCTTTGCTAGCCTACACATAATATCGATCCCAAGACTCCACCTTCACAAAACGAATACTTGAAAATGTGTCCCTATATGGTGAAGTGTCAGAATCACAATACAGATTACAAATATTCCGCAACAACAACTATAGTGCATATACAATATCTCATACAAACAGGGTCTTACGACTAAAATCCAACACATACAACAGAAGCAAATAAAATTTTTAACCAGGTAAGAATACATGTTACCTTAAGAAGGCTCAAAGCAAGGCAAATGACATCCATACATCCATATCCCTGCCCGGACCGCTGTCTGAAGGGCTACCAAGTTAATCTGTCCATCACCACACCTGTAAGTGTTTGTTGTGGCAAGGGTGAGTACAAAGGTACTTGACATATTACTAGGGGTACTAGCACTAACACTACAATTAGGTAGATAATGGTTACGTGGTGAAGCTACAAGCCCTAAGAATCACACTACAACTTGCATATGTAAGATTAAGATAAGCGTAATCCAAACATCAGGTAACTCCTGAACTAACGACCTACTCACCTGCCTACGCAAACAGAACACTACTTTGTCCTCCTCTTCAGATACCCATGAATAAGAGAGCAGTCAAGGCACTCTCCCGTTGGTTGAAGTTGTTTAACAAACTATTAGTCAAGCTCCAAGTCGTCCATAACCACATACACGGTTTTCTGAAATATTTAAATCTGCAAGGAACATACCCATAGGCTCCATATGCACATTGTTCCCAACTAGAATGTACCCATTACACGCACCCATTGAGCTATTACGAAACTTCTTAGACGCATACGACAAAGCTTACTCGACGACACCAGCTATTGTTCCCTTGACAGGTTGAGCAAGACAATTCTGAACGAATAACTTTCAACCGCCACCACGCCCTAGTCTAGGAGACACCGATCAGATCAACATCCAAATCGAGAGCCGGGCGATCTCTAACTCGGACCCAATCATCTACGACACGGCTAAAACAGCTAGTACTTACAGCTACTTGTCGGGTATTCCGAAGTCTCAAACTACCACGGAATATCTCCTAATGGCCCGACATATAACATAATAAAATCCCCAGGGATATCTCCTCCGTATGCAAGTATGAGTGTATGAATGTAAAACCCGCCATGACTCCTGGATAGTCTGTATCTACGCAGAATTGGTCAAGGGCCCCATAGAACGCCCACGATGGTTAGCGTGCTCATTCACAGAGCATAAACAAGATCTTACTCTAGGGGAGTCGAGGAACAAAACCAAGGCATAAGGCCCAACCTCTCACCGTTGTCATTTGCCTACCATTTAATTATCTCCAGAAGCATATCATAATAAGCGACCCATGGTAATATAAGCATAACCCAAGTAAAAGCATGTTTGACTTAGAAGGAAACAAACCTAAGCATTAATACTAAGCGGGTTAAGTAAGCAGTAACATAGCAATAATAAGGTTCTGGAGATGAAGGTAAAGGCTTTATTGGCACATTTGACGGTGGATAGGAACAAGATCATCAAAAGCATCACAATCAATATTGTAAGTAAAGTTAGTACAAGTATCCAAGGTAATGATCATTCTTGCGTTATACTCCGCTTGGTAGAAGAGTAGACCGTATAAGATTCTGATCATCTCCAGTTCTATCTGCTAAGAAGCATAGAATACTGGAACACAAACAACATATGCAATCTTACTACTACGTGGAAGAACTAATATGTTCATAATATGCAATGCATGACAATGGCGACAAAAGGGAGTTGTGGTTAGAGGCCCTGCCCCCCGATCCTATTCGCAATAGTACTTTCTTCAAATTCGTGACCTTTTTGAAAATCCATGAACTTTTTCTCCATTTCTTGAACATTTTCTTAGTTTTTGTGAAAAATTTAAATAGCAAACTTTTCAGAATCACAAACTATTCATTTCATGAACTTTTTTCATTCGTGAATTTGTTATTCAAATCTTATGATCTATTTTCCAAATTCATGATTTTTCAGATTCATGAACCATTTTTCAAAATTATGATTTTTAATTTGTTTATTGCAAAACCTTTTCAAATTTGTGTACTTTTTTATCTTCATTCTTTAAAATTTTGTGAACTTTTCAGAAAAGTCACCTGGTCAACATGGTCTCTGGTCAACGCCTCAACGGTCAACTGAGAACCGGCCAAAGCAACTGAATTAGGAAATAAAAACCGATGGACTAGAACCCCTTCTTTACGAGCGAGCGAGTTCTCCTACGAGTGTTCTATTTCTTATTAAGCGGGAGGTGGCGAGAGCCAATTCTCCTAACTGGCGGCGCAGATTAGGAGATCAACTAACTAAAGGTTATCCCTTGCCGGATCTCCACATGTCACTTCTTTAACATGGTATAGATGCATACGCACGCACATACACACATATGCTCATCCTGTGAACACACGCACGATATGCAACCCCTATGCGCACCTCCGAGAGACTAAACCGCACGTCATCTTGATATTGATGAAGTCCACAGACGCCATAGTCGATATGAAGGTCTTTCTTCTCAAAAACACATATCGTCGAAAAGTTTGAAATAAATCCAGAAAATACAGTACCAATGTCAAGTCTAGGACTTGAACTCCGTGGACTAGCGATATCGTTGTCCTCATAACCATCCAACCTTGACGGTCCCTTTTGGTGAGCTTAGAGCACGAGTGATGCGCAATAGTCGCACATGTCTTATGCTGGACGCCCTTTGGATTTGATTTTTTTTATTCTTCTATATGTGTTTTCAAGTTAAATGGGTTTTCTTACGGGGCTTTTGGACTTTTCAATTTTTTCTAGGTTTTGGAGAGAGAAAATGCACGAAAAATTATGTGAATTTTTTATACTTCCATGAGAAGTACATATTTGTTTCTCGTGGAGGCAAAGATTTACTTCCACAAGAAGCACAACTCTAAAAAAAAAAATTGTGCTTTCACAGATATCACGGATGCTTCTCGTGGAGTCACAGATATTGATAGATGAATAAAACTATTGCTTGTATTATGTTTAGCACAGGGTACATGGCTATACATATTGGTACAAACCAACTTAGACTAGATATTACAAACCGACTTGGACTAGGAAACTTGTGATCCAAGGAATAGTCATCCCGCAGATCAAGAGGCTCATGACGTTGAGACCGAACATATGTCTTGTAATGGCTTAGTAGCAAGTCCTTTGGTGAAGATATCAGCAAATTGAGCCGTAGTAGGAACATGGAGCAAACATGTCCAGAGCCACCTTCTCTCAACAAAGTGAATATCATTCTCAATGTGTTTGGTCCGAGATGCTGAACAGGATTTGCATATGTAAACATCTGAAGTATTATCACAATATATAGTAGTAGCTCGTCAATCGGTCGGTGCGTCGGGAGCAACCGACAAACCCAAATAGTATCAGCGACAACATGTGCTACAACATGGTACTCAGCTTTAGCGACGAAGGGAGACTCAGAATCTGCCTTTTTGAGGACCAAGAAATCAAATTGTTACCCAAAAACACATAAACCGATGTGGATCGTCGAAAGTGTCCGGACAACTAGCCTAGTCTCAGATCGAGTATGTGAGAGAATGAGGAGGACTTATTGATGTGAAGACCATGATCAAGAGTACCTTTCAAATACCTAAGATATGTTTGACATGATTATAATGCGAAGCCATGGATCATGCATATGGAGACATGCTTGTCAACATCAAAGGAAATTTCAGGACGAGTGATAGTGAGATATTGGAGAGCCCGCTAGACTACAAAGATAGAGTAGGATCATGGAAAGGTTCTTCGTCAATGGATAGTTTGAAACTGATATCAACAGGTGCGAGAGGACTAACAACAAGCATTCCAAAGATGATTAAGAAGAACAAGAGTATACCGACGTTGGGAAAGAAAAGGCCGTAAGAATCACGAAGAATAGCAATGCCCAAAAGTGATGAAGAGTACCAAGATCAGTCATAGAGAATTGAATAAGAAGGGTAATAATATGATCTAAAAAGGTTTGGGAAGATGCGAGAGAATGATGCCATCTACCCAAAGAAGGAGGTAGGTAGTTTTGGAATTGTGGTGGTACACAAAGAGAGAAGAAAGGGAAGAAGTGAAACCTATTGTTTGGATGAAAGAAGAGAAACGTTGAAACCAAGCTTGTGGAGCTTGTTTGAGACCATAAAGAGATTTCGGAGAAGACAAACATGATTTGATAGGAAGATTTTTCAAAGCCAAGAGGTTGTTGAAAATAGACGGCTCTTGAAGAGAACCATGGAGGAAAGCATTTTTACATCTAGTTAATGGTGTTGAAATATGCCCTAGAGGCAATAATAAAAGTATTATTATATATTTCCTCGCTCATGATAATTGTCTTTATTCATGCTATAACTGTATTATCCGGAAATCGAATACACGTGAATACATAGACCACAATATGTCCCTTAGTGAGCCTCTAGTTGACTAGCTCGCAGATCAACAGATAGTCATGGTTTCCGGCGGACATTGGATGTCGTTGATAACGGGATCACATCATTAGGAGAATGATGTGATGGACAAGACCCAATACTAAGCATAACACAAAGATCGTAGTTCGCTTGCTAGAGCTTTTCCAATGTCAAGTATCTCTTCCTTAGACCATGAGATCGTAACTCCCGGATACCGAGGAGTGCTTTGGTGTATCAAACGTCAACGAATCGGGTGACTATAAAGGTGCATTAAGGTATCTCCGAAAGTGTCTTTTGGGTTGACACGGATCGAGATCGATTTGTCACCCCGCAAACGGAGAGGTATCTCTGGGCCCACTCGGTAGGACATCATCATAATGTGCACAATGTGATTAAGGGGTTGATCACGGGATGATGTGTTATGAACGAGTAAAGAGACTTGCCGTAACGAGATTGAACAAGGTATCGTATACCGACGATCAATCTCGGCAAGTAAAATACCGCTAGACAAAGGGAATTGTATACGGATCGACCGAGTCCTTGACATCGTGGTTCATCCGATGAGATCATCGTGGAACATGGGAGCCAACATGGGTATCCAGATCCCGCTGTTGGTTATTGACCGAGAACGCCTCGCCATGTCTACATGTCTCCCAACCCGAGGGTCTACACTTAAGGTCTGGCGACGCTAGGGTTATAAAGGAAGCTTGTATGTGGTTACCAATGTTGTTCGAGTACCGGATGAGATCCCGGACGTCACGAGGAGTTCGGAATGGTCCGGAGGTAAAGATTTATATATGGAAGTCCTGCTTTGGTCACCGAAAAGTTTCGGGTTTATCAACGCAACGCATCAGACCACCGGAGGGTCCTGGGGTCCACCAAGTGGGGCCACCTACCCTGTAAGGCTGTGGGCCAAGTGTGGGAGGGACCAGCCCCTAGGTGGGCTGGGGCGCCCCCACCAAGGCCCAAGGTGGAAGAGGGAGGGCAAACCGGGGTGATGGCCCTAAGGCCCACCCTGGTGCGCCCCTCTCTCCTTCCGCCGCCACCTGGATTGATCGAGGCTGGTCGCACTTTGGGGTGGAACCCTAAAGGGGCCAGCCCTCTCCCTATAAATAGTGAGGCCTAGGGCTGCCCAGACACGTGTCACACGTGATTCGATCTCCTTTGGTTGCAGCCTCCTCTCTCCCAAGTACTCCTCTCCCGTGGTGCTTAGAGAAGCCCTCGCTGATTGCCACACTCATCCACCACCACCACCACGCCTGTGCTGTTGCTGGATGGAGTCTTCTCAACCTCTCTCTCCTTGCTGGATCAAGGCGGAGACATCGCGGGCTGTATGTGTGTTGAACGGAGGTGCCGTATGCTCGCACTTGATCATCGGTGATTTGAATCACGACGAGTACGACTCCATCAACCCTTTCACTTGAATGCTTCGCTAGCTTATCTACAAGGGTATGTAGATGCACTCCTTTCTACTCGCTGTCTGGTCTCTCCATAGATAGATCTTGGTGACACGAGAGAAAATTTTGAATTTCTGCCACGCTCCCCAACAAAGGGCATCATGAGCTAGGTCTATTATGAGATTCTTTGCACCAGTAGAACACAAAGTAGTTGTGGGCGCTGATGTTGCTCAATATGCTTACCGTTACTAGTCCAATCTTGTTTCGACGGTATTGTGGGATGAAGCGCCTGACCGACCTTACACGCATTTCACGTGAGATGTGTTCCACTGATTGACATGCACTTCGCATAAGGTGGCTAGCGGGTGCCTTCCCCACTTTAGTCGGAACGGATTCGATGAAAAGGGTCCTTATGAAGGGTAAATAGCAATTGGCATATCACGCTGTGGTTTTATGAGGTAAGAAACGTTTGCTAGAAACCCATAGCAGCCACGTGAAACATGCAACAACAATTAGAGGACGCCTAACTTGTTTTTGTGGTATGCTATGTGATGTGATATGGCCAAGAAGAATGTGACAAATGATATGTGATGTATGAGATTGATCATGTTCTTGTAATAGGAATCACGACTTGCATGTCGATGAGTATGACAACCGGAGCCATAGGAGTTGTCTTTATTTATTGTATGACCTGGTCGAAAACGCCATGTAATTACTTTTTTATTGCTAACCTAGCCATAGTAGTAGAAGTAATAGTTGGCAGACAACTTCATGAAGACAATGATGGAGATCATGATGATGGAGATCATGGTGTCATGGGAATGATGATTGGAGCCTCAAGATGGAGATGGAGCAAAATGATATTGGCCATTTGTCACTATTTGATTGCATGTGATGTTTATCATGTTTATGCATCTTGTTTACTTAGGACGACGGTAGTAAATAAGATGATCCTTAAAAATTTCAAGAAGTGTTCTCCTCGACGCCACCGTCAATTGTCCCTTTAAGCACCACGGATGATCGGGTGTGATGGATTCACGCTCACATACAACGGTGTAAGACAGTTACAGCAAAAACACTTGGGGTTAACTTGACGAGCCTAGCATGTGCGATATGGCCTAACACGGAGACCAAAGGTCAGCATGAGTCGATAGTAGATACGATCAACATGAAGATGTTCACCGATGATGACTAGTCCGTTTCACGGATGATCGGACACCCAGTTGACTTGGATCATGTAATCACTTAGATGACCGAGGGATGTCTATTCGAGGGGAGTTCATAAGATGAACTTAATTATCCCTAACATAGTCAAAAGATCTTTGCAAATTATGTCGAAGCTCCGCTTTAGTTCCACCTTAGATATGTTCCTAGAGAAAATATAGTTGAAAGTTGACAATAGCATTATGCGAAAAGAAAGCTTATGTCCAAGCACCGCCCGGGCTGAACCCCAAACGCGCTTGTGGATGTTTAACATCGAATACACATTTTGATAACTACGTGATAGTTCGCTAAACGGTTTAGAGTTGAGGCACCAAAGACGTAAACGCGAACATATGAGATGTTTCGAGGGCTGAAATTGAGATTTGTGGCCACGCCAAGAGGTATGAGACCTACGATTTTCTTAGCCTGCAAACTAAGGGAGAAAAGCTCAATCGTTGAGCTTGTGCTCGATTGTCCGAGGCAACAATCACTTAAATCGAAAGGGAGCCGATCTTCCGATGGATAGTGATGCTCCAAAGTCATTGCCACCGTGCTAGAGCTTCGGATGAACTATAACATATCGTGATAGATATGATGATCCTGAGGTATTCGCGATGTTTGACACCACAAAGTAGAAATC
>JAHHZJ010001838.1:0-65043 GCA_021437245.1 Aegilops speltoides | reverse complement strand
GGACAACCGACGATGAGCGAGAGCCTCCTTATAGTGAAGAAATAGGGGTTGACGGGACGGCGGTGGACATCCGAACTAGAGGATCTCAAGGTCTCAAATTTTATTGTTAGTTCATTATAGTAATCCTAATTAGTTGGTCTTTTTAGTACTCTGCAAGGTGCCACATATGTACTAATTATAGCGATGTATTTGTACTGCCCCAAAACACACCTGAAACATCACAAGAACATAAAAAAGAATGTTTATTAGTTCACAAACCTATCAACAATAGTAGTCCTGCTACTCCAGTGCAACCGCCGTTGTTGATTTTCTTCTAAAAATACACATTGAACTGCTGTAACAAAACATAGAGAAACTTTAAGCCGCAAGATTTAGCAAGATGAACCACTAGTCTACTAACCAGAAGAACTGATTAAATTGCAAATATTTGAACTTTTCCTAATGCTCTGTTGGCCAGACTATGGGGGATTAAAGTTTGTAGTAGTAGTGCTCATCGCTATATAGGGCTCTCCCAGGACAAGCCCTCGTGTATAAAAAAGCTAGTGGTTTAAATTCAAAACATGGACAACGCCACCAAACATTTGATTAGTATATATTCTCACCTTATCCTCCACGCCTGCTTTTGTGGTATATGAAGATGGAAAACATAAAGGCAATTGTACTTACGATTTGGAATTGATGTACCTAATAGCATATGAAGATGGACTGAAAAAATTGAACTAGGACAACCATTCTACTTTTTGAAAATCTTTTGAACTAGCTTTACGACAATTTTTAAACTTACGTATGCGATGAAGCTAACTTTTCGACACATATCTTTTGTTTGTAACCATACCCAACTCACACTCTCCTTGATATTGTGTGGAACTACTGTTGCATTTTTTATGTGGTGAACTTTTTATAAAAAATACGGAATACGCTTTTCTAATTTACAACAATACTTCACTGTTTTTTGTATGAATTGTTTTGTATAATGCAGATTTTGAACTATTGTTTTCTTTTCATGAACCAATTACATCGACTAATTTAGAGAATGTACTTTTGGCAGCAACACAATGAACCTCCAGAAAATAAGATTTGTACCACTTTCTCTCCAATGTCACTAGCCATGCTAACAAAAACAGAATTCATGGGAAAAATTCTTCTTTTTCAAACATTAACACAAACACCGCATAAAATCTCTATGAAGGGAGCAGCAAGAGCCATGGGGGGTAACCTTGATGTGTGACGACTCCACGACGAGATGGCTGCAACAAGTAGAGGAAGGGATGTGGAGAAGGTGAGCTCGCCTCAAGCTCAGAGGGGAATCTCCACGGATGGCGATGGGGAGAGGTGCCTCAGGCAGGGAGAACGGCCAGGTAGGAAGTTGAACGTCCCACTTTGTCCGTGGCCGACGGAGGAACATGCCGTGGTGGCTTTAGGGAGGTAGCCGAGCGGCGCCTGGGAGGAAGCCCGAGGCGAAGCACTAGGAAGGAATCGGGCGGCGCCTGGGAGGTAGCCAGCGGCGGAGCGATGTGGAGGAGCGCGGTGCGCGCTAGGAAGGGAGTTGTCGGCAACCACTCCATGTTCCTCGGGCTCAATTATTCGATCATCGAACCAATCATCGATCATATCAACGGCGATGATTACCATGCTATGCAACTTCCATTCGCCAGGGTAACTGTGTTTACACATCGTACCATGGGTTTCATGAATCACCATATCTAGAGATTCATCGACACATCTTGTTGCTTGATAATATTCAGTGTGTGAAAGGCATCAAGATTCCATGTGATGAATGGCTTTTGCAAACCCGACATGTGATGATGTGGTTCATGCCAACAAAAAATATGCACAACTTGATTCGTACTGATATCTACACTAAGCCATGTATCCTGCTGCTGTAGCATGACCCTCTTTTGTTGGATATTATGTACTGTAGTTAGTTTGAGGGATAGATACCTTTCTGAGATCGAGTGCATCCTAATTCACCTGTGTAGGATGTACTGATAATGATGATGGAGATGTTGTGCAGAAGCCATATATATATATATATATATATACACACACACACACACACACACACACATCTGGGTTATTCTGTTACCCTTTTTGAACTGACGGTTTCAGGTGGTTTTACTGATGTTTTCGAAGCGGTTCACCTGATGCTTTCAGTTGTGTTTAAAATATCGTCTTCTTTAGTTCAAAAACTTTTTGTAATTTTTTTGTCGGAACGGGGCATGTAATATATCGTTGGAAAGCTCTTGACAACCATATTTCAACTATATTGAACGTTTTTGCAAATCATTATGGTTTAAGAGCAGTTTTGAAAAACCCGTTTTTTCCAAAACCGAAAACGTGAATCGTATTTTGGATACAATTTTCAAACCGTTTGTCGGAATTGAGAAAATAAGATGGCGTTGGAAAGCTGGTGAAAATCCGCATATTTCATATATGTATTGTTTTTTCTAGTTCTATATGATTTAAAAGTAATTTGAAAAACGGTGAAATTCTGGGTGAAAAGTATTTTTGCGATTTTTTGCAAACGGTTTGTCGGATTGACGCAAATGATACGGCGTTGGAAAGCTATGGAGAATGCGCAACTTTTCCTTATAGAAATGTTTTTCTAATTCTTTACGGTTTAAAAACGAATTCGAATACAGTCAAATTTGATTTTGAACGCGATTTTTTTTAAAAGTTTGTCGAAATATGGCAAATAATATATGGTTGGATAGCAATTGAAAACGCAAAAACTTAGTCATGTTGAACGTTTTCTCTACTTCGCAACCATTTAAGAGTAATTTTGAATACGGCATGACGGATCCTGCTGTTTTCTCGTCTGAAAAACAGAGTAGTCGTACTGATATATGTGTATGTTTGTACTGAGCTATTTTTTGTAGAGTAATTTTGAATGGTTCCGAAAAAGGGTACTTGTACTGATGCTTGCATGGGTTTGTACTAAGTGTGTTTTCACTAACTAGACTTTGCTCTGTTTTTTTGGTAATTTTTTCTCGTAAGTTTTCAACGGTTTACTGTATCATCGCCCCTGTACTTGTATGGTTTGTATCATCGAACTGAATGATATTTTTTCAAAAAGAAAATGTGTTTGTTTTGTTTCTTTTTTTAACTCAACATTTTTTTGACAACGTTGTTCTGAATTTCTCTCATTTTACGACTTGTACTGAGGTACTTACTAAGTAGGATTTTCATGGTTTTTTTTTGCTTGAACTTTACAATTTGTATTTCTGTCATTTCTTTTATTCCAAGTGGACTACCGTTTTTAACTCGTACTGAGGTACTTACTACGCCCGAACTGGGGTGGCTGTCATGTGTCTCGGCGTGTTTTGAACTCGATGATATTTTTTTCATCAATTTACTGCCCATTTTATCATCACACTTGAGAGAGTGATTAATAGGTTTACTTTATTGGCCAGTAACATATGAACTCCTCAGGTAATAATACATGAACTACTAGGAACATTAATTTTCATCGAGCACTTGGAAACATTAAACATTACATAAAGAGAAGCACCGAACATTACATAAATTTTCGTCGAGCACTTGAAAACATAAAACATTACAAAATTCGCAATCATTGATGAGTAATTTCGAATACGGTGAGACACGTCGTGTTGTTTTCCTGTCAAAAAACAGAGTACTTGTACTAATATGTGGGTGTGTTTGTATTGATGTATTTTTCATAGAGTAATTTAGAAATGTTCCAAAAAGAGTACTTGCACTGATGTCCGTATGGTTTTGTACTAAGCGTGTTTTCACGAGAATTCCTTTTTTTTCTTTCAAAAGGGTAGCAACATACACTTTTTTTGAAAAATATCTCCTCCTTTATTCATTGATCAGTGGTATCACCATCCCCGAACTTGCTTGGTTTATATCGTTGAACCGAATGACATTTTCTTAAAACAAAGAAAATGTTTTGTGTGTTTCTTTTTTTTTCAGCTTCAACAATGGTCTGGACTTCTCTCATTTTACATCTTGAACTTTTACCATTTTGAATTTCCGTGGGGCAAATAATATACATGCCCTCTAGAGTTTGTACTGATGTGAATCCTTTCAAACTTGCATGGCTTACATCATTGAATGGGATGTATTCTATTCACCACCAGGGCAAATAATTTACATGCCCTCTAGAGTTTGCATTGATGTGAATCCTTTCAAACTTGCATGGCTTACATCATTGAATGGGATGTATTCTTTTCACCACCACCATTATTTTATCCATTTCTTTCCGAACTTATTTGGCTTACATCACTGAACGGGCTGTAGGTGGATATGTACTAATGAAGCAACAAAAGAAGCACAATACACATGAATTGATAACAAACTTGCACAGGACCTAACAACAAGAACACACATGAACTAACAACGATAACAAGTTTGCAGGCGACTTGACAACAAGAACACAAATGAACTTAAAACAAAAATATAAATGGTGACCAGCCCGGTGGCGTACTGCAGCACGCAGGAGCAGCAACCATAGTCAGCTTGTCGAGGCTGCCAATACGGAGGAGAGCATGGTGAGGGCAACAATAGAGGGGAAGCACCGTGGGGGTTGAGCCACAACGGTGGTTGATGGCAAGCCTACATGACACGACGAGCAGCTTGAGGACGAGTGGGCGGTGCATGACATGTCACTTTAGATGTGCCTGTTGGACTGATTTCCTTCTTCCATCTGGACGGATCAATTGCAGAACTTGCTATTAGAAACAGTAAAGATACAAAATAGTCGTGTGCACAAACTTTGAAGTAAGATATGATTTCATGTCCTTATCCATTAATAAAATCATACTATGTACATTTGTAGAACACTTGTTCTCAGTACTAGTCATTCTACTTAGTTATCAGAAACGGTTGTGAATGCTGCATCCATTTTCTCAAGAAAATGTAACATATAAGTTTTATACAGACAGAAATATGCACCCTCAAGAAAATGTAACATATAAGTTTTATACAAACAGAAATATGCACCAAAAGATATACCCAAAATTCTAGTTTTACAACATCCGAAGAAACAAATAATTTGATGCCAACCTAAGTGAGCACTGAAAGATGGAAAGAAGAGCCTTTTTTGAGAATTTGACTTTGGTACATGTTTCGCTCTACAAATTGATAAACCAAGAGATAGTACAGACAGATGATCATTTCTCATGCTTAACCACAATTACACATTTGTTCTATGGGAAGCTAGAAACATAAAATGGAAATTGGACTTACGATGAGGAAGTAGATGTACTAAAAAGCATATGAAAGATGAACTGAAAAAGTTGAAGCTCCAGATCCTCATGACGAACTGGACCATACTGGAGTTGTGAATGGTGGTGAAGCTTCACATCCTTCATCATCAACGAGCTCCTGCCATGAGCGAAAATCACAAACTTCAAACAATTTATAAAGAAAACAGTTCTTGAAATTGGGTCGAGCTTAAACTGTTCAGATTTTGAACTCCTGCAGCAGCTATACTTGAACTTGCACGACACAGTTTTGAAAGTATCTGATGTTCAGAATATGTTATATGAAAAGAGGAAGGGGTAACACACTAAGAGACATAGGCAAAAGAGGGAAAATCATGATGTATTAGCTAGGTGGTTGAACTGGCCACACCGCTGCACCATGTCGCCCAGCTCCTTCTCAATGGTCTGCTTCTTGTGATCGCCGACGAGCACCCTGGGCTTCACCATGAACCTGGTTAAAAGATATATGGGACTGGACCCTGTAGATTTAAATGAACTCTCACTAGAAGTAATTTTTGTACTTCCCATGTAGTACTACATGGACTTGCTGTAAAATACATGGACCATGTAATAATTTTGAAGTTCATTATATGATCATCTCAAGGGGCTCAAGTTGGACTGAAACTCACTCGATAACTAAACAACTAGGGTGAGGGGTGGGATCCAGGGTGCTGCTGGCAATGAATGGCCAGGGATGGTGGCGTTGAACGGCCTGGAGTGGTGGCTGTGAACGGCCAGGGTGCTCCGGCAGTAGAGCCCCAGCAGGAGATGGGGATGCAATTAAACTGCTGTGCAATCAAAATTACAGTTGTAAGCTAGCAATGATACTGTAGTTTTTTGTTTTGCACTATGGTCATGGAGTCAAATCAGATCGAACATGCGAGGCATATAAAATTTGTTGTTTGATGTTACCATGAGCAGTGGTTACATAGTAAATTCAAAGAACAACAAAACATGGCAGCAACATCGAGAATTCATTTGGAAGCAACCGCTATATATACGTGATTCCAAAATGTTCCCAAATTGCTCGAAAGACTTGAGCTCTGATCGACAATGAACTGATCTGTTATGTTTTAGCACATAGATTGTACTGCTCATTACTAATGTTGATATAAATACATATTGAACTTCTACACTAAAAGAAAATTCACTAATAAATAACACTTCTCTTGAGCAATCAAATAAGTTTCACTAAAATAAAATTCACTAAGAAAATGGCTATATCTCCGATGCAAACTTAATTTGAGCGTAAATGTTCATCTTTTGACACATCGAAACCACTAGCTACAGTTTTTGCTTCCAATCATTGAACTGAAAAAAATTATGAGGTTTTTTTGCTCCCAACCTCCTGCATATATATTCTCGAACTGATTTTTCTGTCACTTGAACAGAGCAAAGAAAGCAGTAATTAAGGCATTCTTAGCCAGACTAGGCACCCGACAAATCCCACACAACAATCCATGTTATATGTATTTCTGCTGCCTAAATTTGTATATAATTTCAAATTTTCCAAGCACATACCTTCTGTTCTTGTGTGTTGACAGGCACGCCGCCCATACTTCTGTGGATTGACGGCGCCGACAAAGTGGAGCTTAAGGAGCGAGGATCACGAGCAACCTATGGGCTGAAACTCACAGCGAATGGTTCGACACCAACGATATCTATGGAAGGGCAATGACAGTCAACATCTTATAGCCCCCTATTTTGATAAAATAGCTGAACTTTTTAGCAATAAAATAGTTGAACTTATATGAATTGATGGAGTAAACAGTAAGACAAATTTGGATTTCCCGCACTCCATCAATTGATTGAAAACAGAGTAGGATCATTTTAGCAAGTCAAGATTCGGAAACTAAATCAATCAAAGCACACAGATGTAATCCTCAACAGCCATCGTCAAATTAAACTTGATTTGCAATTTCTTCAGAAATTAGAACAAATAGAGGACAACCGAGCGATGAGCAGAGAGCCTCCTTATAGTGAAGAAATAGGGGTTGACGGGGACGGCGGTGGACATCCAGAACTAGAGGATCCTGAAGGTCTCAAATTTTATTGTTAGTTCATTATAGTAATCCTAATTAGTTGGTCTTTTTAGTACTCTGCAAGGTGCCACATATGTACTAATTATAGCGATGTATTTGTACTGCCCCAAAACACACCTGAAACATCACAAGAACATAAAAAAGAATGTTTATTAGTTCACAAACCTATCAACAATAGTAGTCCTGCTACTCCAGTGCAACCGCCGTTGTTGATTTTCTTCTAAAAATACACATTGAACTGCTGTAACAAAACATAGAGAAACTTTAAGCCGCAAGATTTAGCAAGATGAACCACTAGTCTACTAACCAGAAGAACTGATTAAATTGCAAATATTTGAACTTTTCCTAATGCTCTGTTGGCCAGACTATGGGGGATTAAAGTTTGTAGTAGTAGTGCTCATCGCTATATAGGGCTCTCCCAGGACAAGCCCTCGTGTATAAAAAAGCTAGTGGTTTAAATTCAAAACATGGACAACGCCACCAAACATTTGATTAGTATATATTCTCACCTTATCCTCCACTGCCTGTTTTGTGGTATATGAAGATGGAAAACATAAAGGCAATTGTACTTACGATTTGGAATTGGATGTACTGAATAGCATACAGAAGATGGACTGAAAAAATTGAACTAGGACAACCATTCTACTTTTTGAAAATCTTTTGAACTAGCTTTACGACAATTTTTTAAACTTACGTATGCAGATGAAGCGAACTTTTCGACACATATCTTTTGTTTGTAACCATACCCAACTCACACTCTCCTTGATATTGTGTGGAACTACTGTTGCATTTTTTATGTGGTGAACTTTTTTATAAAAAAATACGGAATACAGTTTTCTAATTTACAACAATACTTCACTGTTTTTTGTATGAATTGTTTTGTATAATGCAGATTTTGAACTATTGTTTTCTTTTCATGAACCAATTACATCAGACTAATTTAGAGAATGTACTTCTTGGCAGCAACACAATGAACCTCCAGGAAAATAAGATTTGTACCACTTTCTCTCCAATGTCACTAGCCATGCTAACAAAAAACAGAATTCATGGGAAAAAATTCTTCTCTTTTCAAACATTAACACAAACACCTGGCATAAAATCTCTATGAAGGGAGCAGCAAGAGCCATGGGGGGGGGTAACCTTGATGTGTGACGACCTACGACGTAGATGGCTGCAACAAGTAGAGGAAGGGGATGTGGAGAAGGTGAGCTCTGCCTCAAGCTCGTAGGGGAATCTCTCCACGGATGGCGCATGGGGGAGAGGTGCCCCGCGGCAGGGAGAACGGCCAGCGGTAGGAAGTTGAACGTCCCACTTTGTCCGTGGCCGACGGAGGAACATGCCGTGGTGGCTTCTAGGGAGGTAGCCGAGCGGCGCTCTGGGGAGGAAGCCTGGAGGCGAAGCACTAGGAAGGAATCGGGCGGCGGCGCGCTGGGAGGTAGCCAGGCGGCGGAGCGATGTGGAGGGAGCCGGGCGGTAGCGCGCTAGGAAGGGAGTAGGGCGGCGGCACGCTGGGGAAGGAAGGAGGCCGAAGGCGGGATGACTGGGGGAAGGTGGCCGGAGGCGCAGCGGCGACGAAGGGAGGTGGACGGAGGCGCGGAGCGGCGGAGGGAGGAGGCCGGACACGCGATGGCCGAGGAGGGTAGCCGGAGGCGCGGCGGCGGGGAAGATGGCCGGGCGCAGCGCCGGGAAGACAAAGGGAGGCACGGCGGTCGGGGATGGTGGCGGGCCTTGCGCGCCGTGAAGGTGCTAGATGATGGCGCTGGGGTCGGGTTTGATTGATCCGATCCGCACTTGGCGTGAGGGATTTTTTCATTTCCTATTTGGCGTACCGGTTCGGAGAAACGGATCACGACCTATAAGGGATCGAGGGTAATGTAATAATATTACATTACGTAATGTAATAGTCCAGCCCTATATATATATATATATATATATATATATATATATATATATATATATATATATATATACTGACGGTCTATTATGCTAATATTAGCAGAATAACTATTCTGATAACACTTCTGCACTGCACGCTCAACGCAAGTGCACTGCATCTTCGTGACGCCGGGCACTGCAATGCTGTCACAGGAGAACCGCTTCATTTTCTGGTGTTCCGCCCGCGTTTTCTGTGTGGAATCGGGTGTTGCGGGATGATTCAGTTTGTGTCTGCATGTCATTTTAGCTTTATTCTTTCTAATTTACAAGAAAATCTACTAAAGTGCTAGCAAATCGAGGGATTTGGCAGACGAGCTTTCTCTGTTCGTTCGTGTTCACGTCAGATGAGATTTTTGTGTGGTCGGATGTTATTTTTTAGTAGGAATTCTTTGGTTGCGTTTGTTTTAAATGATCCGTTCACTCTATAATTTTTTAATTTTTAGGAGTTAGTTTTCAATTCTTTGTTATTTTGACTGTTGCGGCAGGTGAGCTTCGTCCGCTCCTATGTTCTTGTTCATTTTTTTGATTTTGCTCGTCCATGCGTGTTTGAATATTGCAATTACTATTGCTATAGGTTTGAATTCATTGTATTGCAGGTATAATTGTTATTTTTCGAGTCGCATTCTTGAAATGAAAGCTGATGCTATTTGTCCCGTTGCCGTGTCTTCTGTGTAAATTTTTCGGGGGTATTTTTCTATAGTTTAGTGGTTGTGCAATTTTTAGGTGAGTTATAGAATTGCGAGTGAAATTGACACCTCTGTTAGTCTATCACATGTCTATAGTTTTACTGCTTTAATTTTTTTTTGTAGTCGTGGCATATGTTGTAGTGCACTGCATTTTCTTTGGTAGTGTACTTCATTGTAGCTGCATTACAGTGGTTATGGCTCCTTATGAGATTTCTCCTTTTCTTAAATTGCATTCTGTGTTCTAGATGACTGCATAATATGCATTTCCGTACTGCATTAGCAGTGTTGTTAATATTCAATTCTGCTATTAGAATGGATGGTCCATTATACACTTTTGTTAGCTGAATAGTAATTATAAGAATTTTTTTGAATTGCATACGATGAGAATTGTTCTTGAACATGATATGTTAACTGCAAAGTTTCGACCATTTGCATTTCATTGTTACTGTTCAGAGGGCTGCTTTTTTATTATTATTAGTACTACACTATGTGCTTGAGAGAATTGCATTACTGCCAATAGCAACTTTGTCTAAAAAGGATGATAAAATGAGGCGGTTGAGGTTGCATACATTAAATAGGCATCGTTCAAATTGTCTGATGGACATAATTTTAAAAGCATACAACATAACCAAAGCATTAGAAATATTGGTTGCTTCATCTTAGACAGCCTAGAGTGCAAATATTGTAAACTTGATGGAGTCTTCTTCTTTGTAGAAAAACACCATGGCCACTTCTCCGACCTCAAAGCTCAAAGCCATTCTGGGAGACAAATTCTTTCCAACCAGTAGTTATGTTGATGAAGTCTTCAGAGTCGATGTGGTAGTCAGCTTGCATGTCTGCATACGCATTCTTGTGTTCTGTCTCCAAAGTAACCTTCCCTGAACTCGGAGAATTAAATTTTATTGTGGATGGCAGTTTCTGCATATTGAAATGTGTGGTAAAAGAATTTTATAAGGAAACAACAAATGTTTTTCTTTTCTACTTAGTATGATCTGTTTATGTTGACTTAAATAGTTACATATATATGAGTGCTATTTTCTAAGTAGTTGCAATGTATGAACAAACTTATATACGCAATTGACCCCTAGTTTTACTGGGATATATATTATACTACAACATGCTTGCACTGCAATGTTAGTAATAGTGTACTTCTCCAGCATGTTAAGATAAGTGCAATGCTTATCTACTGACCCTTTTTTTGTTTGTGTGTTGGGATTCTGATCTAACTAGTGTCGATACCTGGTGTGGTACTGAAGAAAGATAGGTGGAAGCATCTAGTCTTAATAGCTAACAAATCTGAACAACAATAGAAATTATGTTTTGTATTTTTTGTTGACACTACTGAACAAATTGATTGAATTATATATTCAGATGTCTATTTGCAGGCTAGATTATGTCCAAAATTGTGAGGGGAAAAACATACCCAACTTTCCTAGAGATCTGCGGTTGTGAGATGATGAAGAAATGGCGCACGAAACCCCCTATTGGGTATCATCAGGCACCCGAGCATGCTGCGCCACTCGGTGTTGGTGAGCTCTAGACCTTCTGCGTACACACATGTGTCCGCTACTGGCGCCATCCTTGCCAAGCACCCGCACTTACAGTCCATGGAGGGTTTAGTGAAATTCTAGAGAAGAGCTGTGGATGGGATGAACCCTATATCTACGATTTGAAGAAAATGAGGAACAGGGGGGAGGAGTTGTGTTAGTCTGTAGCACGAATGGATAAGTTTTTATGCAACCAATTGAGCAATTTAAGTAATAAATGGTGTGGTTGGTATTAGGTGGTGGATTGGTTCTGATTTAGTGTACACAAATGCATTTGAGAAGAAAGAGGACTGCTTACTTGAAAATAGCGAACTGCATTGTCATATCACGACGAACTGCGAACGTGTGGTTGGGCCTGTGTTTGTGTATGGTATGTAGGATTTTTTTAATTTTCAGTGGCCTCTCTTTTTTTGTTGTCCCTGTGTTCGGGTAGTGAAGACGCAATTGGGCCCAAGTCAGCCTGTGAGCACGGCTTGTTCCCGGTGTGCTGTGTGCGGTCTAATGTTTAGTCCCACCTCGCCCGCGGAAGGCGCGTCCGACATGTTTATAAGCGTTGGCGAGGCCGCTGTATCGAACTCCTCTTGTTACTTATTTGGGTGCTTATACACGGTGCTCGCAGCTCTATGCTCTCTGACCTATGGGCCCATGTGTGGCCGGCCCCATGCATTGTGACTCAGAACGACTCCCCTTCTATGGGCGCAGACCTATTACGAGACTGGCTGGGGCCGGTAGCACCTGGGTGTTCAATTTTTTTTCTTTGTATTTTTCTATCTTAGGTGTTTTTTCAATGTCGAGACGTGCACTGCATTGATCAGGGTTCTGTACTGCATGTGCACGCATTCCGTACTGCATGTACAGTTCTCACTTTTTTTTGTTTCCGTGTTTTTGGTATTATGTAATCTTTTTTCCAATGTATGGGAGTGCACTGCTTAGTAAATCATATGCGTAATGCATTGATTATGGTTCTATACTCCACATTCATATATTTCTGCACTACATTGATTATTTACGTGTTTGTGTTTTTCTTTTTGTGTTTTTGCTCTTATGTATTCTTTTTTCAAATTTAGGTTTATGCACTGCTTTCTTGGTTATATTAAAACTTCATTCGACAGAGTCCGTACTGCATTCGCACACAATTTGCACTACATGCGTCCTGTTTGCACATTGCAACTTATTTTTCATTTTGTGCACTGCTCGAATCTAATGATACATGAGCAGACAACAGAAAACAAATTATCACAGGTATTCTGGACGACAATTTCATCACCAGCAAACTAAGTTTAACAGAAAGCAAACTAACGTAATCAAAGTTCATCATTACAAGCGATTCTGCATGGCAAGAAAACTAGGTTCAGCACACAAGCAAACTAATGATACATAAGCAAACAACATAAAGAAAATTTGATGATAATTCTAAAAGAACACTGGCATTGTTCGCTCTTGGCCGGCACCATCTTCTTCTTCACCAGTTAGGCTCTTCCCATCCCCAGCTGCTCCTGGCGCGCTTCTGGGGGGGCTCCTCCTTCTCCAGCTTTGCACGGCGAAGGCCGTCCTGTGTGAGGTAATGCGGTTCCATATCTCGTACGTTGCGTAGGCGTCCTTTGCCGCGTACTCGATGTGCCTCATGGACAGAGAAATGATGGCCAAGCGCTTGTGCTCGTCGTCGGTGATCTTCTTCTTCATGTTGTTGTAGTAGTCATCGATGAGCATGCCAGAGACGTCTCCAAGGGAGTCCAACGCCTTGGTTGCCTTGGGCACCCTCCACTCCTCCTGGATGTCGACGAAGTTGGCGACCTCCAGTTTGACGCGCTCCAGCCTGGTTTTGTCGCCGTTGATGGAGAAGCCTGCAAAGGTGTACCTGGGGTCGGCGAGGAAGTTGTCGAAGACGGTGCACCTTTCTGAGGCGCTCATTTGGAAGAGCAACACCGGGTGATTCTTGCGGATGGAGAGCTGGCAGAGGGCGGGTTTCTGCGTCGCTTCATGCTCGTTGTCGTACTCGAGATCAATGCCTACGATCTTGTGGCGCTGGAGGCCGAGGTGGCGCTCGTACTGCACGAGGGAGATCGCCATCTGCTTCTTGTCATTGGTGTGGATGACGTGCAACTTGGTGTTGCCGTACGCCTCCACGGCCTTGTTGCCCTTGTACTCGTCGGTGAACGTCATCGCTGGTAGCAGGGCTTGGTGCTTTTGTGTTGATATGGAGCGATTTGATGGCAGCACAATGGATACTTGTGTTGTTGTGGATGAGAAGGCTTTTGCGTTGGATGAACTGCACGATCACGCTGATGATGCGGTTGTGCAGATCGTGGGTTGGTACTGCATCTGTGATTGTGGGCTTGTGGCGATGGAACTACTCCGATTGGGTGGTTGTATGCGAACGTGGGTTTTTTAAGGTGGCTTTATTTTATTTTTGATCAGTAAATTTTTTTAACCACCACTTTTCTGTGCGAACGGGCATTTTGTCATGTTTTATATATGTATACTGCGTGACAACATAACTGCATTGCTTATACTTCCGCACTGCATCGTGTATAAAGCAGAACTGCACTTGTGTATACATGTGTGTACTTCATCGTTTTTTGCGTGTCCTTGCTATAGGCTTTGGTGTTTTTTGTTGTGTTCTATGCTGTGTATTTAATCATGTAGGTAATCCGGACTGCATCGCGTAACGTAACGCACTGCATTTTTCTACCACTACGTATTTGCACTGCATTGCTACGACGAACTGCATTGCGTAACGGAATGCACTGCATACTTCTACCGCCACATACTGCATCTTGTTTTTGCCTGTACTTACTGCAGTCCCTGGTACGGGAGGGGTAGGCGAAGGGGGGGTGGGGGCCCACCCTTTTTTTTGAACTTATTTTTTTTCTTAGTTGGCCTTGTTGGGCATGTGTTCGGGTAGTTTAGAGACGCACTTGGGCCAAAGTCGGCCTGTGGGCATGGCTGGTTCTCGGTTCGCTGTGTGTGCGCTCTAATGTTTAGTCCCACGTCGCCGCCGGAAGGCACGCTCGACCTGTTTATAAGCGCTGGCGAGGCATACCGGTCGAACTCCTCTGGTTACTTATTTGGGCGCTTATACACGGCGCTCGCAGCTTTATTGTCTCTGACCCGTGGGCCCATTTGTGGCCGGCCCCATGCATTGTGACTCAGAACGACTCGCCTTCTGTGGGCGCACACCTACTACGAGACTGGCTGGGGCTGGTATCATTTGGGTGGTCAATTTTTTTTTGTATTTTCTCAATGTCGGGGCGTGCACTGCTTTCTTGGTAAATCATTGGTGCACTGCATTGATCAGGGTTATGTACTACATGTGAACGCATTCTGTACTGCATGTACAGTTCTCTTTTTTGTTTCCGTGTTTTAGCTTTTTTGTAATCTTTTTTCCCCAATGTATGGGACTGCACTGCTTAGCAAATTACAATTGTACTGCATTGATTATGGTTACATACTGCACGTTCGTGTACTTCCGCACTGCATTTATTATTTCCATATACACGTTTTTCTTCATCGCTGTGTTCTATGCCATGTATATATTCATCTACGTAATGCGGAACTGGATTGCTATAGCGTACTGCATCGTGTAACAAAATGCACTGCATTTTTCTAGTGCTATGTACTGCATTTGTTTTCTGCCTATGCTTACTGCAGTGTACGGGAGGTTTAGGGGGAGAGGGGGGGGGGGTTGCTCCCCCCACTTTTTTTTGTCTGGCACTTATTTGAAGGTAGACTTTTTTCAGATGCGTTTTCTTAACATGCGTGTTGTTTTTGATTTTAACTTTTTTTACAAATTGTATGTATTTTATTTTTGTTTTACCGTTTGAACTTCATGATTCTTCACAGAGAACTGCATCATGTGCGTTTTGTTTTTTTGTTTTTGTTTTTTAGTAATATGTGCGTTTTGATGTAGTCTGGCTTATTTTATTCGGGCCGTTTTTGGGCCGGCCCTTTTTTGTGACCCTTTTTGGGACATGCGGGCCTCCTACATATCCCTTCCAGACTATTCCACTGCTCCGCTGTCAGGTTGAGAGACCGAGAACAATCCCCTCTCCTCTCTTGCAGTTTCTCCCAAGGCATCTCTCCCTTGAGCAAAACCGCCGTCGTGCGCAGCAACCGCCGTCGCCTGGGGAACCGCCGCCCCCAAGAGGGTGCTTATTCCTGCATTCCGCGTCGCTGTCCGCTCCATGAGCCCTTGCCGATGCGCTCCCGCAGCCCTTTCCTATCTGTTCCCGTCGCCACCCCCTCCCCCCTTCCCGCCGTCGCCGCACCCTTTTTTCTGGTACGTTCCGCTTGGCCTCGGTCTTGATCGTTCCTTCGTCTTGTTTTCTGATTCTCATAGTTGCTGGCGCTCTTTTTGCTTGTGTAATTTTTCCATAGGCAGTCGATTTTATCTCGTTTTGAGGTCGATAGTCGTGTGTACCAATGTGGATCTAGGGTTTCGTGAGATTTTCATCGATTTTGTTGCTTATGTCTGTCACCTCGTCCTTGTGCTGCAGGGAAACGCCATGTCTTCGCCGAGCAGAGTGGGAGAAGGAGTTCAGGGTATGTGGAGTGCTTATTTTAGGATTTTTTTATTTTCTTTGATGTTATCTAGTTTCCTAATTCATCCTGCATATTGGTTTATGCTCTGTTAGTTGTCAGCGTTCGTTTGCATTATTTGGTCAAGTGATGTTTTGTAATTTCTGTTTTCTGTTTTTTTAATCCAGTAGGTGATTGCAGTGCTCATAATCATACACCAATTGACTCTCCTTGTCCTGGTGGTAAGGATCATGGTGTCGAGGGAGTACATCAAGTGAGTTCGCCGATTGAATCTTCTCCCATAAGTGTGGCCCCTCCTTCTGGTATGTGATTGATTTGTTTATTTTTGTGTATGCTGGTTGCTTGATGTTTTTACAAATTGGTGTTGCCTTGTTTTATCTAGTCCGACATTTTGTTTCGAACAACCGTGAATTTAGTGTTTGCAACACTACATTTATTTGTATATGTGAACTCCACTATATGTATGTGTGAACTGCATTGTTGTTTTATTCAAGTTTTTTGTACAATGCATTATTTTTTATTTTGAGTTTATGGTTGGAGCACTGCATTTATATGTCTAAGTGTACAGCATTTTGTTCTTTTTGTGCACTTTTTCATGAGCATAGTCAAACTTCATTTTGATGCAGTGTCTGTTTTCCATGCTGGGGCGCCTGGGTTTGAGGAGGTTACTCAATTGATTGACCATTATTTTGCAGAGGGTAATGTTGGTGTGAGCTTTGATCAAAGACATCCCATCTTGTCTGAAACACAATCGCAGTCTGTTGATGGTACAGAGGAAGTTACACAGGATTGGATGGTCTCGGAACAGCTTCGTCAATATGAGTTGAAGCAAAGCAAGAAGAAGTTGAGATTTGAAATTGAGTCAAAAGAGTTTGTGGAGAAGGAGAAGCAGAGGAGATCTGCAGATGGTGCCAAGGGTGGGAAATTTGGCAAGGTGAAGCAGCCTTCTTTGCAGAAGAAGAGGTTGAGTACTGTTGCTGAGGAAGGTGGTACACCTCAGCGGAGTCCACGTGTTGCTGGAATGAAGAAGAATCTCGGCAAGAGAACTGCTGAAGCTGGTGGAAATGATGATCCTCAGTGCAAGCGACTACGTGTCTCTAAAGGTCCCAACTCTAATGACGATGACTTTGTGCTTGCTGATTATGTGAAGGGTGTTCATCCTTGTAGACGCAAAGACTGTGGTTTATCTAAAAGTCTACCCAAGCATGCCCGTGATGATGCGATGAAGATGTTGGTGGTGACTCTGGCGAGGAGGTGGATGCTGCTCCAAAGGTTTGTTGAAGTGCACTGCATTTGTTTCCTTCATTGTTATTCTTTCTGTATTTTCTATGTCTCTTTTTTTATGGCTAGTCTTCTGATATGGACTGCATTTCCCTTTACACAGAGGAAGAAGTCTAGTAAGAGCAATGCAAATGAAGATGATGCTGAGGGAGATGATTCTCGATTTAACAAGACCGTGCGGTTGTCGCTTCCCACTGTTTGCAAGGCTGCTTCTTTGTTGAAAGAGGCGCATTGTAGTCATGTTAGGGATGCTGGATTTGGTGTTGTCTTTGATCTGACAGTAAAGAAAAATGTGTCGCGCATTCTTATGTGCTATCTGATGGGAGTGATTGACCCTGCCACCATGGTAATGGACTTTGGGAATGGCAGGGTTCTTTGAATCAATTGTGATGCAGTTCATCACATTTTTTATTTACCTATGGGATATCACATCGCACCCATGCTCGCTTCCAAATGGTCATGATGAATTGTCGATCGCCTCAAGGATGAGCTTGGCTTTGACCGCTCAAAAGTATAGGTGTCAAGGACTTTCTTGAGAAGTTGAAGGTGTTGGTGGAGGAAGATGATTATGTGACTGTTGACCTTGCTGTGAAGGTGTTCTTCCTGATACTTTACAAGAATTTGTCTTTGTGCGGGGCTGCAGCCTCGCTTTGGGTAGAGTTGCTGTGATGGTAGAGAACATGGATTATGCGGCTATGGCTCAGATGGACTTTTGCCAGCTTGTTGTTGATGAGTTGCAGGCAGCTGTGGTTAGGTGGCAAACAGAAGGCAGTAATCAGAATTGTGCAGAGGGTTGTGCCGTTGTCCCCCTGATTATATATCTTGACTGCTTGAAGCTTCGCAAATTTTCAGTCATGCACACATTGACGCCACGCGCGTCATACCTGACGACCAAGGACCTGACGAAGTTGTACAATGAGGATGTGCTTGTGAAGGGAAAGATTTACTTGGAAAGTTACAAATTTGGGAAGCTGCCGATTAGTGCATCTGATTTTTTAATATCAGATTTTTTTTAAAAAAAATGTGAACTTTTCTAGTACTCACATGTGTACTTCTCTCTGCCTGTTTTTTTTGAAGTGGAAGGCGTCAGGTGATATTGTGTACAACCATCCTGTTGCAGTTGTACACGGTAGATCAGATGCTGGGCCTAGCACTCATGCTAGGTTTTATGAGCCTATCTGTAGCCATCTTCCTGCCTGTGATGATGAGGTACCCCATGCTCGTGGTTTCATGCCTCGACAGATGTTTGATAATACAAGCTCTTATAAACACACATTTTTTGGCGGCAAAAAACACGAGGAGATTGATGAGCTTCTTCTGAATGTTTTGAAGCTAACTAAAGATTTGCCAACCTCTGGTGACAGGTTGAGGACAGTTGCTGGTTTTTTCCCTGTTGGACATGGCCCACGAGATGAGGATATTGTTGCTGCTCACAATTTCGATTGTGGCATGATTGAAATCCTGAAGATTGCAGTGACGAATGTTCGGTCTTCGTATGCTCAATTGAGACATTCACAGGAAGAAAAATGCGGTCGGTATGAGAAGGATGCTGGCACATTTTGGACGAAATGACCTGTCAGGACGCTGGCGTTGGCGCTGACAATGTATGTTCTAGATTTTTTGCATCTTTGAACCTATTTTTTTGTGTATTATGTTAACTGCTCCTCACTTTTTTATTTTTTTTGTTATAGGCTAGAGTGGAATCTTCTGGTGTCGATGGAACAAGAGACGATGGAATTGGTCAGGTACAAATACTCCTACCATGTTTGTTCTGCCATGCGTCCCTTTTTCTTTGAACTTGCATTTGTTTGCTTCCCATTTTTATTGGTTTTTTGTGTAGTTCACTGTTGTGAAGTGTACTGCTTGTGCATAGTTGAAGTTTTTCTTTTTTGGTCGGTACCATCTTATTTCTTGTTTTTTGTTTCATAGTTACGTTACGCGATGCAGCATTCTATTTTTCTGTATACATGTTTTTTGTTTTTTGTGTTTTGTGCTAAGTGCTTCCATGTTTTTTCTGCACATTTTTAGGTTTTGATGTGGGGATTCATGAAGGCTGTACGTCACTATTTGAGTCCCAGGGTTCTGAGGTGGTTATGGAGGATTGTGTCATTGAAATCTCTCCAGATAATTCTGGTTCTTTGGCTGGAAATGGTTTGAACACAAATGTGGCGTCTAGACCTGATGGTGGAAGTGTCTCTCGACCTAGCTCTCCACACGATGTATATGATGTTGATGATGATGATTTTGTTACGCCATGTGCGCGTGTCACTAGGACTAGGAGTGCAGCAATTAATCGTCCTCCTTTGGATGAGGTTGAAGTATTTTCGAACAAGAGGGCAGTGACAGGGCTTTTAAGTTGAGATGCTCTATGGAGAAATTGAAGCCTCCGAGGTTCAAACATATTGATGAGGCGATTAAAATAAAGGATCTTGTTCTTAGCAAAGATTTTGTAACCAAATACCGCGAGTAAGTTTTATGTGATGTGTGTGCCCTTCATCCTTTTTGTGTGTTTTGATTTTAATTCTAATTCTATTGATCCCATCTGTGTATGTTTACTGCAGGAACGCGTTCTTTATGGTGCATTGTCCTTTTGGTGATGTCGATACTTACAATGACGACTATATCTATGATACATTTGGCAAAGGAGCTTTAATGGATTCGTATCTCATGGATTTTTTCATCAAGTACTGGAAGCAAGACCCTGAATTGGGTTTAGCTTATCAATCCGGTGAACGTGTGCTACTTTCATCTTTATTTATCACGGTAAACGTTTGCTGTCATTCTTTCCTATTGCACTGGCTTTTTCATGTCCATGCCTTCTTGCATTGTTTATTCTTTTTTTCATGTCCTTTTTTTGTTCTTTTTTCTATGCAGTAGGTTCTTCAAATGGAAACCTTTGTGGCGAGAGATAATGACGGAAATCCTATGTTGCTAGTTGTGCATAGCTCATTTGTTTTAGAAGATGCAGTTAACCAGTTCAAGTTTTTTGTGAGCGACGACGCAAACCTGTTGGATGCAAAACTAGTAAGTTCATTGTTTTTTGTCATTTATTTTTCCTAGTTTGTTGCATTTCTTTTTATAGTTATTTTTGGAATAGTGGTCCCGGTGCTACGTGTCGAAAGAACTTTTCATTTCATTTTTGTTTTTTGATGCGAACAGATTATGATGACGCGATCCAAGGATGGTCATTATTCCTTATACACGATGAACCAGCATCGCCAGACGCTTGATATCCATGACAGTAGGAAGTACATTGGCCATCCTGATGTGACGACAAGGTGGCGCAGGACTGGCTACCACGCAGATTGCACTGAAGTGGTATGTTATTTTTTCTTGCCAAGCATAAAGCTTTTTTGTGTTTCTCCTGCTGCATTTTTTTCATAAACTGCACATGCAAATTTTAGCACACATAGAACCACAATTGTTTATGTAGTGCACTACAACATATCTTGATGAATCTGCATTTTCTCACACCCCCCATAATCTGTGTAAAAAAAGGTTAATGGGAAATGACCTCGCGTGCACTTAAAAGAGGGATTATCTAGACTTTTCAGAACAACTTTTATATTTTTTTTGGTTCGTCTGACTAGCAACTTTGATCGGTGATGTGTGTTATTTTTACCTTGTGCTTCCTTTTTTTGCGAGATGAGGAGGATGACTCAGCTGCTGAAGGCGATTTATGGTGAAAAAAATGTATAAATCGAAGAACCACCCTGACTGGGTTAAATTGGCAGAGAAGCCCTCTTACCCGGTCGTGCCAGCGCAGGGAGCAAATGAGTGCGGAATCTATGTTCTGAGGATGACGCAGTTGTATGACAGCTTACGTCTAGTTGAGAAAATTTTGAAATCCGACGTAACACCTTCTCTGTTTTCTTCCTTTTCTTGTTACTTTTTTTGTTATTTTAATTTTTTCACTTTTTTGTTCTTTATGACAACATTTTTTTAATCACTGGTCTGCATTTTTTTTAATTTTCGTTTTTTAGCCTGTTGCTGAAGATTGGAAGGCGGAGTACATGTTCCTGCTGCTGTTCAATCCTTCGAACATGTTGTGTTATGAAAACATGCCGCTTGAGCTATGTGATATGATTGCGGACCGGGCTCACTTCCCTGTCGCAATCGCAGACGCAGTCGCAGACGCAGTAATAGTCATTTGGGCACTGTTTTCTACTGGGGGCAAAAGCCTGTGCGTGGACAAGAACTAGGGTTTGATGTTGTGTACGTGTGTGCTGACTAAGGTAGCTAATGTATGAAAAAGACTTTTTTTCTGTCGTCGTGTTTTTTCTTGTTCTTTTTGCAGCAGTATATGTGGACGAATTTGTATGTGTGTGTGTATTTTATATAAATAACTCGTACAGTATATATAAGTGTATATTTTAATTTTTTGTTGACGACCACATTCTGTGTGAACTGGCATTTGTCACGCTTATATGTATGGTATGTGTTCGATCAACTGCATCGCATTTGATGCCGAACTTCTTTGTCCAACAAAAAGCACTGCATTTTTTTGTCTACAAGTTCAGCGCTGCACCTGTGTGCATGCCGAAACTGCATTTCTTTTTGTATTTTTTCTTTGTATTTTCCTGTCTTAGGTGTTTTTTTCAATGTCGGGGCATGCACTGCATTGATCAGGGTTCTGTACTACATGTGCACGCATTCCGTACTGCATGTACAGTTCTCATTTTTTGTTTCCGTGTTTTTGCTATTATATAGTCTTTTTTCCCCAATGTATGGGAGTGCACTACTTAGTAAATCATACTTGTACTTCATTCATTATGGTTCTGTACTGCACGTTCGTGTACTTCCGCACTGTATTGAATTATTTACGTGTTTGCGTTTTTCTTTTTGTGCTTTTGCTCTTATGTATTCTTTTTTCAAATTTAGGTTCATGCGCTGCTTTGTCGGGTTTGTTAAGACTTCATACGACAGTAGTCTCAGATCGATTCGTACACAACTTGCCTCGCATCGCCCTATTTGCATTCTCATGCGACAATTTCATCACCAGCAAACTAAGTTGAACAGAAAGCAAACTAACACAATCAAATTTCATCATTACAAGCGATTGTGCATGGCAAGCAAACTAGATTCAGCACACAAGCAAACTAACGATACATAAGCAAACAACATAAAGAAAATTTGATGATAATTCTAAAATGACGCTGGCATTGATGGTTCCTGGCTGGCACCATCTTCTTCTTCACCAGTTAGGCTCTTCCCATCCCCAGCTGCTCCTGGCGCGCTTCTTGGGGGGCTCCTCCTTCTCCAGCTTTGCACGGCGAAGGCCGTCCTGGGTGAGGGTGATGCGGTACCATATCTCGTACACTGCATAGGCATCCTTTGCCGCGTACTCAATGTGCCTCATAGACAGAGGCATGGTGGCCCAGCGCTTGTGCTCGTCATCGGTGATCTTCTTCTTCATGTTGTTGTAGTAGTCGTCGATGAGCATGCCGGAGACGTCTCCAAGGGAGTCCAACGCCTTGGTTGCCTCGGGCACCCTCCAATCCTTCTGGATGTCGACGAAGTTGGAGACCTCTAGTTTGACGCGCTCCAGCCTGGTTTTGTCGCTGGCGATGGAAAAGCCTACAAAGGTGTACCTGGGGTCGGCGAGGAAGTTGTCAAAGACGGTGCACCTTTCAGAGGCGCTCATTTGGAAGAGCAGCACCGGGTGATTCTTGCCGATGGAGAGCTGGCACAGGGCTGGTTTCTGCGTCTCTTCTGGCTCGTTGTCGTACTTGAGATCAATGCTCACGATCTTGTGGCGCTGGAGGCTGAGGTGGCGCTCGTACTGCGCGAGGGAGATCACCATCTGCTTCTTGTCGTTGGTGTGGATGACGTGCAACTTGGTGTTGTCTTGTGCCTCCACGGCCTTGCGCCCTTGTACTCGTCGGTGAACGTCATCGCCGGTAGCAGCGCTTGGTGCTTTTGCATTGATGTGGGGTTATTTGGTGGCAGCGGAATAGATACTTGTGTTGTTATGGATGAGAAGGCCTCTAGTAGGGGTCTGAATTTAAGGGGAGGGCACGGGGTGGGATGGCCACGCCGGATGAACTGCACGATCACACTAACGATGCGGTTGTGCAGATCATGGGTTGGTGTTGCATCTATGAACGTGGGCTTGTGGCGATGGAACTACTCCTATTGGGTGGTTGTATGCTAACATGGGTTTTTTAAGGTGGTTTTATTTTATTTTTGATCAGTAAATTTTTTTAACCACCACTTTTCTGTGCGAATGGGTATTTTGTCATGTTTTTATATGTATATCAAGGATAATGAATCTGCTCATTATAGTCCCGACCGCATCTTCTGTCTGAATCGCACTTGTGTCTACATGTGCGTACTTCACTATTTTTTGCGTGTCCTTGGTGCAGCCCCTTAAAAAAGTACAATGTATTCCTCTATTTTACGAGTTTTTCACTGTGTTCTATGCCGTGTATTGATTCATGTAGGTAATCGGGAACTAGATTGCCATACCGCACTACATCGCATAACAGAATGCACTACATTTTTTACCGCCACGTACTGCATCTTGTTTTTTCCTATACTTACTTCAGTCCCTGGTACGGGAGGGGTAGGGGAAGGGGGGTGCCCCCCCCCACTTTTTTTTGAACTTATTGTTTTTCTTAGACAACCTTGATGGGCCTTTGTTCGGGTAGTGAAGAGACGCATTTGGGCCCAAGTCGGCCTGTGAGCACGGCTGGTTCCCGGTTCGCTGTGTGTGCATCCTAATGTTTAGTCCCACTTTGCCCGCGGAAGGTGCGCCCGACCTGTTTATAAGTGCTGGCGAGGCATACCGGTCGAACTCCTCTGGTTACTTATTTGGGCGCTTATACACGGCGCTCGCAGCTATATCCTCTCTGACCTGTGCGCCCATGTGTGGCCGGCCCCATGCATTGTGACTCAGAACGACTCGCCTTCTGTGGGCGCAGACCTACTACGAGACTGCCTGGGGCCGGCTCACCTGGGTGGTCAATTTGTTTTCCTTTTGTATCTTTTTCAATGCCGGGGCGTGCACTGCTTTTTAGTAAATCATCCTTGCACTACATTGATTTAGTTTCAGTACTCCATGTGCACGCATTCCATATTGCACGTGTTTTGCACTACATATTTTGTGCACTGCATGGGTATGATTTTCCTTTATTGTTTTTACTCTTACGTATCCTTTTTTCTTAGTGTACGGTGTGCACTGCTTTTGTGCCCCTATAAGATCGCATTCGCCATAGTCCTGTCTTTGCGGTGTACACATTTTGCACTGCGTGCATCCTTCTTTGTGCCAAAAAGTTGTGACTGACTATGCCAACGCTGCGGACTGCATGACTTACATTTAATGATTACAGCAGGTGCTGTAATTTCTGCTTTGTGCACTGCGCGAAAGTGCTTCTCTTTTGCTTCATTTTGAGCATGTACTGCACTTCATGCACACATATAGTGAACTTCCTGGTTGGAATTTGGAGAACTGCACACATAAAATGGTCTGTGGATTATAATTTTTTAGAGTATTATTATTTAATGATCTATGGTTTTGTTCGTGGGAATTGCTGCAGTCAAAGTACACCTTCTTTTTTGGTTCCTTTTTCTTTGGTAACATAAGCCTTTATTGATTGTCCTTTATTAGTGGGAACATAATTTTCATTAATCCCCTTTAATTTTTAGTTTTGACCTTTTTGCATTCCTCTTATATAAATGAAGGCTAACTTATACCCTTCCTTTGCATTCCATTTCTCCTCTAGCCGCAAGTTCTCTCCTTTCTCCAGCCTATAATTATTTTTTTGCTTTTCTAGGTTTTTGTTGCGATGGCTCCAGGCCCCTGCCCATATCTCTTCTGCTACGGCCATGGTTGTGGTGTGCCGACGCACTGCAATTGTTCAGCTTGCTCGCATGCCCATCGTGCTCGTCGTGGTGGGAAGGTATTGTGCCGAACTGGGCGAGCCGAGCAGCTTGCATATGGTACAGTATTCACTGAAGGATTGGATATGGGCCAGATCAACGTTTCTGCGTTCTATTCTGCGCTGCTTTGCCATGGCCTTGGCTGCACGAGTCCTTTTGTCCATCAGCTTATGCCAACAAATGTGGAGACTCACTACAAGATGGTATGTTTCGTTAGATATGATTTTTTCTTTATGTTTTTTTGTATAATTCCATTGTATTCTGAAATTTTAGTATTTTAGGGACGCACTTTTTTTTGTTTTTTGAAGTGTACTACAATGTGTTCTTATTTCTTGTTTTTATTTTTTTGCTTGTGTGCATGCAGCTTGTGTTTTAGTTTACATGGTTACAATATGTGAACTGCTTATATATTAGCTGAGCACTACATGTTTCCACATTTTTTCCCAATTTGTATGGTGTTTACTACATGTAGCTAGTCTCCAGTACTGCATGATAGTTCGAAGCGTACTGCATATTTGCAAGTTCCATACTACATATTGAAATGCGTTTTATCTGTACTGCTTGTTGGACTGTTGTGCACTTCATCTAGCTCTGTGCACAGTGTGAGAATTGTACTGCTAGTATCGTTCTCAAACAGTTTTATTATATTTTGGAGAAAATTCCTCAACGAGCTGTTAGGTATGTCCGGCTCAAGAAGAAAGGAATTCTTCAAGTTGTTCTTGGTAATGGATACCTTAAACCAGCCAAGTACAGTGTAGGCGTTGACGGGCAGCTGTGTCTGCAGAAAGGGTGGAAGGAATTTGTCATTGATAGTGGCCAGAAGTCTGAGCAAGTTGTTCTCCTCAACTTCTTTGAACTCGAGGATCGTACGGTTAGAATCACGTTTGACGTGATTGGCTAAGGTTATGAGGTTGATTTGTAATAAGTACTTTTGCGTGTTGAACGCTTCATCTTTTTGATGTGTTTTGTAATAAGCACTTTTGTGATCTGAACCACTTCAATTATTATTCTGAACTTCGTGCTGCCAGTGAATAACTCATAGTCAATGGGAAATTTGTGTTTACATGGTTACAATATGTGAACTGCTTATATATTAGCTGAGCAGTACATGTTTCCACATTTTTTTCCCAATTTGTATGGTGTGTACTACATGTAGCTAGTCTCTAGTACTGCATGATAGTTCGAAGCGTACTGCATATTTGCAAGTTCCATACTGCATATTGAAATGCGTTTTATCTGTACTACTTGTATATATATGGTATACTCTATATACCATTTTCTCTTTACATGGTTTAGTTGAATAACTCATAGTCAACGGGAAATTTGTGTTTACACAAAATTTAAACCGATACATAAGTCATAGAGATAAGCAAACTACTATGCATATGATTAATTTATTGAAGTTCATCTATTTGGTCGTTAACATGCTGCTTCTACGCGGTGACTGTAGCGTGTCTAATGTCGCACTTTCTTTTGTTTTCCCTGGCGGTGTTGCTGGTTCTTGTCTCTGCACCTATTTGTTTGTAGCCCCTCGCGTGCTGGTTGATGGCTGCTTTCGTTTTTCAGCGTTGCGAACTGCATCCTTCTTTGCTCCCCGTGTGCTGGTTGATGGCTGCTTTGGTTTTTCAGCGCTGCGAACTGCATCCTTCTTTGATTCCCGCGTGCTGGTTGATGGCTGCTTTGGTTTTCAGCGTTGTGGACTGCATCCTACTTTGCTCCTCGCGTGCTCGTTGTTGGCTCCTTTCATTTTCCAGTGCTGAGAACTGCATCCTTCTTTGATCCCCGCATGCTGGTTGATGGTGGTTTTCGTTTTCCAGCACTGTGAACTGCATCCTCTTTGCTCCTACCTTCTTTTTTGAAAGTGGTGTTGTTCTCGGTTTTTCTGTACAGCAGCATTTCCCTGAGGTGGTCTTGTTGGCATTATTTCTTCATGTTCTTCGCCCTCTTCACTCTCTTCACTCTCTTCACTCTCTTCTTCCTCTTCATCATCTTCATCAGCTGTTTCTTCATAAGCCACGGTTTCTTCAGTTTCTTCATATTCTTCGTCCTCTTCATCCTCTTCTTCTTCCTCCTCTTCTCCATCTGCTTCTTCATAAGCCATTTCTTCTTCAGTTGTGTCACCATCTTCTTCTTTGATCTCACCTTCTTCGTCTTCCTCATTTTCTGATCTTTTTCTTTTTCTTTTGAGGCAGGTTCTTGAATTGTGTCTCTTCCTCTTTTTGTGCATCGCCATGTCCTCGTTTTTCTTGTTCATTTCTTTTTGTACACATCCTGGAATTGTGGTCGCTGATTTCATTACATGTTCTGCACATTCTTACTCCCAATGGGTGACCATCACTGTCCAGCTCAGGCTGTGGCTTACTGTTTTTGTCATCATTTTTCTCCTTGCATGCCACCTTTTTCTGGATTGCGTCGCCCCCTTTCTTCCTTCCTCTTGTGTTTGAAACAGGAGGTGGAAGAATTGTTTCTTTTTTGATAGCACCTGTTCCATTGTGTTCCGTATTTTCTACTTGCTCGGCATTATTGTCATGCTGGGATTTCTATGCTTGCTTTAGTTTTGCTGATTCTTCTTCTTCTTCTTCTTCTTCGTTGAGCACGTCAACTTCCTCGATCAGTGCCCTCATACCAGACAACGCTCTGTGGCACCCAGCGTCGGACCTTGTTGCTCTGTTTGCAAGGTCCATTGCTATTTCTGTCAGCAATTTTCTACGGCAAAAAAGCGAGGTTCCATCTGGTGCTGTTTGTTCGTAGTCTCTTCTGTCAAACGTTGCATCTGATCTTGCATTATGGGTGTATCTTTTCATGATGTACACCTCAGGAATGTTGAGTACTCTGAAATGAGAAAGCATGCATAACACATGGACGCAAAAGAGCCTTGCAGACAAACACACGATTTTTTGTTTTGTAAGTGAACTGCATGAAAGTAGTAAACACATATTTTTTTCATTATTTGTTCATTTTTAAAGAAGTGAACTTCATTTGGTTTTGTGAATTACTCATGCATGTGGACTTTTAAAGTTCAGTAAGTGAGCCTTCGTGCATGACTATCAGAATCTAGAATTTTTTTGCTAGGAGTCTCACGTGTGTGTGTCGAGAGTTTGCACTCACATTCGTAGACACCTTTCTCTTCATCGGCGACCACTTGGAAATTATGCCTTGCCTAGTCAAATCCATCCGAACTGTTGTAGTGGTGTACGAGATACTTTGTCAGGTTCTCAGGGCACCGTTCTTCTCTGAATGCAGTGCAACGGTAGAGTGTTTCTTTCAAATCTGCAAACACTGCCCTTGTATACACTTTTGATAGCTGAACTTCGAACCCAAACTTGGTTGTTGTTTTTACCTCTGACTACATGATTACATATGCACTATTACGCAATAGAGAAATGAAAAATTGTTTGTTTTTGTAGTCATATTTTAGCAGTTTTTGATTGACATTTTGTTTACCTCATTTGCTACTGTCTCTGCGTGCTCGACGGCCTTTCTGGTCTAAATGCACTTATCCACCTGCTGAGCAAACAGATGGAGATCATGCTTCTACCTGACAAAATTTTTCTTCAATATGCAGTACATGCTCTCGCTTCTCTGTGTGGAAGTCATCCGAGCATAGAAAATTTCCTTATAGTAAGCCGATATCCACTCGTGCCTGTCATCGCACAACGAATTCATCACTTCGTTGTCTTGCAAGTTGTACCTCTGAATGAGGTTCTTCCATGCTTGTTCAAATTCTGACGGAATTAGTGGGTGGTTCAGCACCGCATTGAGTTCATCCTTGAGTTTCTCATGCGCCTTATACAGCAAGGCGAGGTGGTCTTTGTACTTCTTCATGATATGCCACCGACACATCTTATGCAGAGTTTGTGGGAGGATAGTTTTTAATGCTGCCTTCATCAAAGAACACTGGTCTGAGAAGTCACAAATGGTGTTTTTTATTAAGTTGTTTGCGTGTGTGCAAGATAGATGGAAGAAATATAAGTGCACCAAACAAACTTAAGTATGCAGGTGGTTTTTATTTTTTGTACCTGTGAGCATGCAGATTGGCAGCTTGTTGTTCATACACCTTAGAAAGGTTTTGAAAACCCACTCGAATGATGGTATTGTTTCATCTCGCACAGGTGCAATAGCAAATGTGGTGCTCTGTAGATGATGGTTCACCCCCACAAACACTCCCAGCGGCATGTGGAACTTTTTAGTTTTATACGTCGTGTCAAATGTAATGCATTCTCCAAAAGCTTCATACTATCCTTTGCAACTTGCGTTCGCCCAAAAGACGTTTCTTACATGGTTATCTGCATCAACGTCATAATCATAGAAGAACTCTGGGTTTATCTTCTGCATTTTCTCGAAGAAATCCAGAAGTTTCTTGACATCATCTTCAGACTCTTCTTTGGAAAACTTCTGTTTCCTGCATTTTCAGACACAATGCAAACTCATCTCATCAAACAGGGAATAGTTACCGACAGAATGCTCAAGAGATATGCTTTGTTACGTGCTTACTTGTTTACCCAGTCGCGGCTAGTATGTCCCATGTACTGCAGACTACCGGACATACGCGACAGCATCGACATCATCTGAGCATGTGTGTGGTTGTCCAGTTGCATGTCTTTCACTAACTGGTCTATCAAAGGATCATCTTTTTTGTGCGATCGCATGTGCAAAAACATTTTGGGGCTTTCCAGCATCTTGTGATTGTGGTTGAGTTGAACCATTTCTATCACAAATTTGCCATCCTTCCTCTTTTTGACTCTAATCTTTGCCTTGCATGCAATCCTTTTTGATGTCTTCGACGCATGCCGGTGATAATCGACATACCGCTTGTCGCGCCCTTCTCTTGAGCAGACAATGTAGGCATTTGTCCTGTGTTTTGCCCTCTTGCGTATGCCAAACCATGCACATCTTGCATAATTGTTATAGAAGTCCCATGCCTTGTCGTACGTGGTGAACTTCATTCCAGCAGCAGGTACGAGGTTCAGCGACATGTTTTTATCCTGCATTAATTGCAATGCTCTATGAGATAATTTGTTCTGTTATGTTTTTTAAATACGAGGAGTGCATACGAGTTTAATAAGGCATCGCAATGTTCCTAAGTTTTCAGAAGAATCCAATGTATTATATGCTAGGACAAACCTCATAAGAAATATCAGTGTGCACTGCAATGTTATCTGAATGGACTGCAACTATTTTTTTTCAGAACATAAACTTACATGTGTGTAGAGTCGTTCGCCCGATAGTGTTTGCAGCTCGCCGGGCTGTATTGGACATGGCGGAGTTATAGCAGATCTATGTAGTTCAGGATCTCGCGGCAGCAATAGTGAGGAGGATTTGTACCTGCTGTTTACTTTTGACCGAGGTACCGTTGGTGGTCGCAGCATCGAAGTTGATGCAGCAGGTCTGCTTGGAGCTCTGTTTTTCGGTGCAGCAGGTGGATGGTGAGCTCTGTTTTGGGGTGCGGCAGGTGGACGTGGTGGTAATCCATTGTTGTGACGATGTCTCGGTGGATTGGTTTGAAAAATTTGGAGCAGTGGCACATCATCATAGACATAATCATCATCTGCCGCAACATCGTGTTCAACTGCATCATCATTGTCTATTTGGACATGCTGTCTAAACGTAGTGAACTCGTGCTTATACTCTGGGTTGAGAACTGTTATTGGCTCATCTTCATCGTCATCGTCTTCATCATCCCGTTGGTGAGTGCCTTCCCAGACAAATGTGACATCATCGTCATCTTCGACTACATCTTCTTCCTGGAAAAAATCTTCTTCCGGAGAGTACTTCACCCTGTTTGTCGTCTTGAAGAATCCTCGAGGAATCTCAGGGGTAACCCAGCCAGTATCTCTTTCAGAAGAAGCTCCACTCTTCTAAAAGTTGTTCTCAGTGCTATCAATTATGCGCGGCATTTTTTATCTGCTAAACGTCATTTCCTGTACACAAAATGACCGAGATGCATTGTCAGGTTAAATGAACTGAATCATGTGAACTGCAATGTGTTCAAAATGGTACTGCCGAAGCATTGCATGCTGATTGCATCGCCCCGCAAGGTGAAATGAAGCAACCACACTACATCGTTATCCGTAATGAACCTATATAAGCGTACTGCATAACCGAGTAAGTGCACTGCATTTTCCCCCACAACGAACCAAAGCAACCGCACTGCATAGGTTTTGTAGGTGCGCTGTACTGCTTGTACTACTTTGTCTAGGATAACTACACTAAGATGGTTGAGGAAGTGTACTGCTTACCTCGTGTTGCAGTGATTTCTTGCGCTCTGGGAGGAAGTTCCCTTCTCGTCCGTCTCCACAACTTTCACGTTCGCCCGTGCAGTCCACTTGCCCTTCAGAAGTTCATGAGCGGTCTGGACGTTGCTCAAGGTGAACGGGGAAGGAGGATTTGCTCTGAAGGTCGATGCAGACTTATGCCAAGAAGCTACCATGGATGAAGCAACCTTGCGCACACTCCTCCTTGCTCGAATTGGTTTGATGTCGAGGCAGCACCAATCCACATCTGATGAAGTACAGCTAATTGCAGGCCCGGAGGAGTTCGGTGGCGGCGCTATCGAGCTGCTGCCGTGGAAGAAGGCCGATAGGCTGGTGTTGCTCGGTGCAAGCCACGGAAGAAGGCCGAGAGGCGACGGGCGGCGTCGCTACCTGGCCGCCGCCACGGAAGAAGGCCGGGAGATGAGGGGCGGCATCGCTGCCGGCCGCCATCGCGGAAGAAGGCCGGGAGGGGAGGGGCGGTGGCGCTCCCAGGCCGTCGCCGCGGGAGAAAGCCGTGAGGGGAGGGGCGGCATCGCTCCAAGGCCGCCGCCGCGGAAGAAGGTCGGGAGGGGAGGGGCGGCGATGCTCCCAGGCCGCTCTGCGGTAGAAGGCCGGCAGGGAAGGGGCGGTGGCGCGATCTGTTGGTGGTGTGCAGAATAAGGATGGTGTTATTAGAATAAGAGTCTTAAGGGTTGTTATCATAATAGACCCACCCTATATATATATATATATATATATATCAATTATGCTTCAAGTGCGTACTTGTTGGTGAAAGTGTTGTCCAATGGGAATTATATTTTGTATTACTCATGCAGCCTACAAAATCTGTCGCACAGCCTTGTAACTTCTTACTCCATTTCTAAATTTGTACTAGTCCTCTATACCGTATATTGCGCTACTCGTACTACTACCTCCCTCCTGGTTTATTGGTCCCCTTCGTAGTTTGTGTCAAATTTTGACCATAATTGAACTAACTAAATGTTAATGCATGTCGGTTTCCAATGGTATAATTTTTAGTAACATGCATGGACATTTTGTTAGTTAAATCTATGGTGACAATGTGACACTAAATAAACTAGTAAGTAGTACAGTAGTAGTACTAGTATACGTCGGTCAAATTATTCATCATGTCCTCACATTGAATTGACGTGACAACACGCTGCGCGTGAGGTGACACAAGAGTCCCGGCGGCGTGTTTGGGTATTGCGGACTTCAGATTTGGAGTACCACTTATCCACCGAAATCTTTCATGATTCACTTAAAATAGTCGATTGATCATACATTGAGTACCATATAACTGGATATAACCGATGCAAGTCCAAGAAGGATTGGCCGGTGCTGCCGGCAGGCGTCAAGTTTCATCCCATGGATGAGGAGCTAATCGACCACCTTGAGGCCAAAGTGAGTGCTGATAGCGCGAGATCTCACCCTCTCATCGATTTGTTCATACCAACCATCGACAGCGAGCACGATACATGCTACACCCATCCTGAGAAACTTCCAGGTGAGACCGATCACCCGTCTACTTGCACAAACACATTCCTTTGTTTATAGCTCTATTTTTATTTTTAGATGCAGAGCTAGTGAAGCAATTACAATTTGACAGTTAATAAAAAGTGAAACAAGTGACTGCAGCATGCCAAAGATGTTATGAAAATGCCAACTACATACACTAAAACTTTTATTCAACAATACTGCAGGTATCACACTGAGTGGCCTAAGAAAGCATTTCTTCCAGCGCAACTCCAAGGCATACAAAAGGGGCACGTGGACGCATCATGAGATACAGTCGGAGTGCGGCATGGACGCGATGTGGCACAAGACCGGTAATACCTTGCCGGTGATGGTCAACAACCAGCAAACGAGCAGCAAAAAGGTTCTGGTTCTGCACAGCAATAAGAACTTTGACTAGTAGAGGACCAAATGGGAACTAAAGCAAGAGAAGGAGCGGGAGCTGGTCCTATGCAAGATTTTCTACTAGACGAACACTAGAGCGAGGACTAAACGGATTGTAAGTTAGTTTGGTATTGGTACTTTTACGACCTGGTCGTCTGCAAGTTGGTATTGTTGTTAACGATCTTTTGGTATGAACTTGGCATTTGCTTCGAACCATCATGTCAAGGGTCGTCGTGGATATAAAGCTAAATCATTTGTTTCGAAACAAATTTTCAGGCACCTGATTTTTATTTGATGGGTAGCATAAGCACCTGCCGTTCGAATTCCCAGTTCTCCATTTTTTTACATCTTCGAAGTACGTAGGGGATCCATCCAGTTTCACAGGCTGATAGTTGGATGCATCACGTCGGAACTGGGCTGTGGCATGCCAAGCCCAGCTGCAAATTGTTAAAAGAGAGGAGCGATGGATTTGGTGTCGTGACCTCGACCGTGAAGCGTCTCCCATGGACTAAAAAAAGGCCTAGTCCGTCATTATTAGTTGAAATATGTAAAATATTCCATAATGAAAATAAATATGTAAAATGCAATGAATTTAGTCCGCTTTCACTAAAAGCCATCAGATTTGCATGAAATTCATCTGTGGAACCACAAGACAGCTGTCCATACAGAGCCTAACCGTATGGAACCACCAGGTCCATGGCCGTATGCAAGCAAGTGCATGCACTTATTATCACGATGGAAAAATAATGCTGACGTCTGAGATGGTGAATACCATGAAGTCTTTAACATAGTTAATAAACGAGAGAATTCTGCAAGTATACTCATAACTGGGATCTAGCAGGTATATTGTTTTTTCAGGTCGAGCAAGTTTCAATTGGGATGTAGCCTGCCCAGGCTTGGTTTTGTTTTTAACAGGCCCAACCCATGATGATAATGGGGCACAAAGATCCAATAGGTATCAACTGGCCTCTGGCCCGCTAGCCTTAATTAGTTATATTTTGTCTTAGAACATCCGCATGCAGTTTTTTTATTGAATGAAACACGCAACCCAGTTCTATTTTCCTCTTGAAATGCCATGTCCTACTTCCGTTTTCTAATCAATACCTATAGTTTTACTAGTTCATATACACGTCTTATTATATTGAAAATACATAAAGTTCCCTTTTCATCTTTACATCCTTATTTTTGTTGTTGTTGGTTTTCCTCTCAGCGCTGATTTTTTACCACTGGTTTTCCCTAAAACCAACTCAATTGTCCCATGTTTTATTAGCTTACAAAAACAAAATGATATTTTTTTTTGCAAATCTATAAGTTCTTAAAAAATAAATGTTTATCATTTCTGGATTAAAATAGTTCGGACTCCATCGAAATATGCAAAATAAGGTTGAACTTTTTGACCGTGGTCCTAGGCAAAAAATGGGCCATAATAAAAATTTTAAGAATCAGCAAATGGGCTGCAAATTATTAAAAAAATAGCAAATGGGCTCTATGTTGTCTGCCACAGATTTGGAGGCTGACTTGTGGGCCTACTAAGTTCATGCGTACACAAGGTTTCTCATAAGAAGAAACTTAGTCAACAATCGACTCCTACTAGTGTCAGACCGTTAGATGTCAATCTAACGGCAATCGTGCTTCTTCAGTCTCTGATCTTCTTGCTCTAGCCACCCAAACCAGCGCCGGCGGAACCGCCTGCTCCCGCCTCATGTGGCCGGCTGTGCTGTCGGGCAGGCCTCACGACCCCACTATACTCGCATCCCTAGCCTGGCTATCCCTCTACTCATCCACACCTCATGTTATTCTCCGGCGACGGCAGCCCCACACTGCGGCCGAACAAGTAAACCCGTACCCACTCCACATGGAAAACAACTGCCGAGTCTTACTCGGCTTCGGGTTGTTCCCTTACTTGGCCTCGCCGTCGTCCACCACCTTGGTGCTCTAGGCACGGCATGGTCAACGACCAACATCCATTGGAAGAGGACCGTACGTGGAGAGGCTGATAACTGGGTCCACGGCCGCACGCAAGGAAGTGCCTCCTTTTTTTGCGTGTAGGAAGTGCCTCCTTATTACGCGCAAAATAATGATTCCTCCTCTTGACAGCTGGCACCCACTGGAAGGGCCTCTGTATTTCGCGAAAAAAACATCCCCCCACTGACAGCTCGGATCCACCAGCTATTACGCACAAAAATAATGAATAGCCCTGCTGCTAGGTCGGTCCCACCATATTTGGAGGCTGACTTGTGGGCCTACTAAGTTGACGTGGACGCAGGGCTTTGTCATCTTAGTGAATATAAACGATTCTAGCTACAATGACCGTACGATGTCCATCCAACGGTCGTCGTGATTCTTCAACCTCTGGTCTTGTTGCTCCTGCCGCTCAAACCAGCGCTCGCTGTGCCGCCTACTCCTGCCTCCCGTCGTCGGCTGTGCTGCCACGCAGGCCTCGCCGCTCCACCCTACTCCCATCACTGGCCAGGCCTTCCATCTACTCACCAACACCCCATGTTATTCCCCGGAGATGGCAGCCTCAAACTACAGCCGAAGCAGTCAACCCTTGTACTCATCTCCGCGTGGGCATCCACTGTTGTGTATTCCCCGGCTCCAGGTCGTTCCTTTCCTATGTCGCACCGTTGTCCACCACCTTTGTGCTCTCGGGCGGTACGGGATCGTCAACACAGTCAACGAAAGACATCCATCAGAAGAGGATTATAAGTGGAGAGGCTCGCAGCTAGGTCCATGGCCGCATGCAAGGAATTGCCTCCTTATTACGCACAAAATAATGATTCCTCCACCTAACACCTCGGACCTATCAGAAGGGCTTTTGTATTTCGTGAAAAAACGTTCCCCCTGATAGCTAGGACCCACCGGCTTTATCTTCACATAGAAGGAACTGCCTTGTTACCCCTTGACAGCTAGGACCCACCAGGTTTAAGCAAAGGTAGCGTTATCTGTTCGGCCTTGAACGTGTATGTACATAGCGGTCGATCGGTCTCTCTACAGCGACGTACCTTGGCCAAGTAAGGAGCAGCACGTGTTGAAGTAGAGGCGCCAACGTAACATGTGAAGCAGTCCTGTCTATATTGTGTACACGTACGTACGACCATCCTGCAAGATAGTAAATACGACTACGTACCTACATACGTGCGTACAACGACTAATCCTGTTCATCGGCAGCCAACCAGCTGGGTCGGAACGGAGTAAACAGTGTCGCGTGTTCAATCGGGAGCCAACCGGCTTGGACAGAACAACGGAAATGAGGTCTGGCGTACCGCAGAATGGAGGAAACGGCCTTCTGTTCTACCGCGTATGGTCGATAGGGGTCCTGTTAAACAGGAAAGGTCTGGTGTACCGCACAACAGAGGAAACAGACTTTTGTTTGAGTGCCTACGGTCGAAATGGGGTGCTGTTAATTGGGAGGGGTTTGGCGTACCGCAAAATGGAGGAAACGGACTTGTGTTGGAGTGCCTACGGTCAAAATGGGGTCCAGTTCATCAGGAGGGGTGTGGCGTACCACAAAATGGGACTCCACGGGCTACTGTTCATCCACCGTTGTCTTCCTCCAACCTCCACATGCTAATGTTCATCCACCGTCGACTTCCTCCAGCCTCCACCAGCTGTTGTTCATCCATGGGGTCCTGTTCCTCCAGCCTCCACTGGCTACTGTTCATCCAGCCCTCCACCGGCTACTGTTCAGCCAGCCCTCCACAGGGTCTTGTTCAACCAGCCCTCCATGGGGTCGTGTTCAACCAGCCCTCCACGGGGTCCCTCCACCGGCTACTGTTCATCCACCCCACCTCCTTGATTGGGGTCCTGTTCATCCAGAGGCAACAACCTCTACTACCACGGGATCCTGTTCATCCAACCCCCACCGGGAATTGTTCATCCAACCCCCACCGAGAACTGTTCATCAAGAGGCAGCTTCGATCGGCTTCAGTTAGCAGCAGTAGCGAAGGAATCACTAGGGTTCAGTTAACAGCAAGGGATCGATCGGGGTTCAGTAACGTAGCTAGTGCAATGACTCGGGTTCAGTTAAAGCCCAATGCCTCGCTCGGGTTTAGTTAAAGCCCAAAACCTTGCTCGGGTTTTGTTAAAGCCCAATGCCTCGCTAGGGTTCAGTTGTGCAATGCCTCGCACACGCGTGCGTACGCATACAAGAGAAACACGCAAACCTCCGTGCATCGTTCGGCCCCGACCACCCACCATAATCGGGAACTCCCCAAAATTTTCCTCGCCCTCGCTTCTAGCACGATTTTTCATTCATGGACGGCCTAAAGAATGTCATGCAAGTGCATCTCCGGCCCGCCCAGGATGAGAAGCCCATTTTCTGTCATGATTTTTTGTCATAGAAGTAGGAGCGCACCACATCTATGCTGATACCTGGTTTTGTCATAATTATCGTCATAGAAGTGTCATAAGCATGACAGAAAAAAATTCGTTCAGCCTACTGTTACGGATGTGTCTTTTTTTTGTAGTGGCTGCTGTAGCTACATGAGTTGCTGCTCTGGCTCTAGTTCGTGTTGCTCCTCCTGGCGCTGCTGCTCCAGATGCTATCTGCTACTGTGTTCCCTGCCGATCGCCTACTGATTTTGATCACTTTTTGTCTACTACTAGTGCTCGAGCGGCCTAAACTACATGTGAAGTGCCTCTCTACTACCAGTGCATTCAGTTTCGACAGTAACATTCATACTCCACAGTAGATTTCATTTTCGGAAGTTAAGTTCAGAGTCAATAGTTTTTACCTCATCTGTTGTAGTCAGGGTTTTTTGGTGATGTAAAATTTACATCTATCACTTTTTGGTAATGTATTTTACATCATCTATTGGAGATGCTATTAGAATCCCACTTGAGATTAACGATGTCTGTCCTGTACTGCTCTAGCGTCGACGTCTTACGGCTCACCGGAGCTGCTTCAACGACAGAATTGATGTCCACTAGACAACCTTCTTCTTGTAGACGTTGTTGGGCCTCCAAGTGCAGAGGTTTGTAGGACAGTAGCAAATTTCCCTCAGGTGGATGACCTAAGGTTTATCAATCCGTGGGAGGCGTAGGATGAAGATGGTCTCTCTCAAACAACCCTGCAACCAAATAACAAAGAGTCTCTTCTGTCCCCAACACACCCAATACAATGGTAAATTGTATAGGTGCACTAGTTCGGGGAAGAGATGGTGATACAAGTGCAATATGGATGGTAGATATTGGTTTTTGTAATATGAAAATATAAAAAACAGCAAGGAAACTAATGATAAAAGTGAGCGTAAACGGTATTGCAATGCTAGGAAACAAGGCCTAAGGTTCATACATTCACTAGTGCAAGTTCTCTCAACAATAATAACATAACTGGATCATATAACTATCCCTCAACATGCAACAAAGAGTCACTCCAAAGTCACTAATAGCGGAGAACAAATGAAGAGATTATTGTAGGGTACGAAACCACCTCAAAGTTATCCATTCTGATCGATCTATTCAAGAGTCCGTAGTAAAATAACATGAAGCTATTCTTTCTGTTCGATCTATCATAGAGTTCGTACTAGAATAACACCTTAAGACACAAATCAACGAAAACCCTAATTTCACCTAGATACTCCAATGTCACCTCAAGTATCCGTGGGCATGATTATACGATATGCATCACACAATCTCAGATTCATCTATTCAAACCAACACAAAGTACTTCAAAGAGTGCCCCAAAGGTTCTACCGGAGAGTCAAGACGAAAACGTGTGCCAACCCCTATGCATAAGTTCACAAGGTCACTGAACCCGCAAGTTGATCACCAAAACGTACATCAACTAGATCACGTGAATATCCCATTGTCACCACAGATAAGCACATGCAAGACATACATCAGGTGTTCTCAAATCCTTAAAGACTCAATCCGATAAGATAACTTCAAAGGGAAAACTCAATCCATTACAAGGGAGTAGAGGGGGAGAAACATCATAAGATCCAACTATAATAGCAAAGCTCGCGATACGTCAAGATCATGCCGAATCAAGAACAAGAGAGAGAGAGAGAGAGAGAGAGAGAGAGAGAGAGAGATCAAACACATAGCTACTGGTACATACCCTCGGCCCGGAGGGTGAACTACTCCCTCCTCGTCATGGAGAGCGCCGGGATGATGAAGATGGCCATCGGTGAGAGATCCCCCCCTCCGGCAGGGTGCGGGAACAGGGTCCCGATTGGTTTTTGGTGGCTATAGAGGCTTGCGGCAGCGGAACTCCCGATCTATGGTTCTCCCGGATGTTTTCGGGGTATATGGGTATATATAGGAGGAAGAAGTAGGTCGGTGGAGCTGCAAGGGGCCCACGATGGTGGGGGCCGCGCCCAGGGGGGCAGGCGCGCCTCCCTGCCTCGTGGCCTCCTTGCTTCTTTCTTGACGTCCACTTGAAGTCCTCTGGATCACGTTTGTTCGAAAAATCACTCTCCCGAAGGTTTCATTCCATTTGGATTCTGTTTGATATTCCTTTTCCGCGAAACACTGAAATAGGCTAAAAAAACAACAATTTGCACTGGGCCTCCGGTTAATAGGTTAGTCCCAAAAATAATATAAAAGTCCATAGTAAATCCCATTAAACATCCAAAACAGATAATATAATAGCATGGAACAATAAAAAATTATAGATACGTTGGAGACGTATCAGGAACCATCCATCACAACAGAGCAGTACCCTGGATGCCATCTACAGACGCCTCAGATCTTCCTCCACACCTCTGACAACCATCTCTGCTGCAACTTCTCTAGCGACGAATCAATGATGCTGAGGTCAACACGGCTACGCCAAAGAGGTTGTACACTTGTCGCATTAGTTATTACTCTACATTCATGTCGATCCATTAGGGGCTATTTTGGTTGAAAGGAAAAGTGAAGGAAAAACATAGTAATAGGAAATTTTCCTATGGCACTCTACTTTTCAATTATTCATGCATTTCTTTGAAAGGAATGGAGCAAAACATCCACCTGGACCTACTTTCCAAAATCCTATGCATGAAACTAGACTAAGTGCATTAGTGGCAGAATAACATTCTAACTGTACACACTTTCATATGGTTTCACTTTAATTTGGCCATGTTTCTTTGCATTCCTCTGCTCTTCCAATTCCTGTGAACCAAACGCCCAAGTTGATAGAAATCCAGTGTTTACAAATGCTCTGCTTCCCACGTGCATTCCTATCCTATTCCGGTGTTTTTCCTATCCCCGCATTTTTAGAATCCTGCAAGCCAAAGGATCCCTTATAGAATTACTTCAGTTATAGATAAGTGTCGAAGAAAACTTTGTGTGGTTTGTACTGCTCCTGCTGCGACGTCGTCCACCTCAGCTGAGCTACTCCATCCATAGAAGCATCCACCCTACTAGACATCATGACTCTTGACCGTCTTTCGTCAGATCTCCTTCCCTGCCGCCGGCACCCACCACAACTGCATCACCATCATTGACTCAGTATATGAACCTAAGTACACGGGTCCACAACAGAGGTCGCACTCTTTTGATTCTACTTATGTTATGCATTGCTTAATATTACCTGCAACTTTATCATCCTCTTCACCTCTTAGACTCCAAGTCAAGTCCAAAATAAATGTTCAAACTTGAGTTTTAAAATTACTTGTGGGGCACATATCGAGGCAATAATTAATATTATCTCTGTGTATTATCTGGTTCACCTAGGGTACGCCTATGTTGTTCATCTTGGGTGGAAAACAAATAGTAAAGCAATCATCATCTGTATTTTTATTAAATTAAAGCTATCATCAGCCTGCTATCATTATTTGTGGATCCATCCACTAGTTTTTACCATCACTTTAGATTTCTGCATGCTCTCCTTACATAATCTCACTATATTTTTTTCGTACGCATGTCATATATTGTACACACCATTCCGAACATGTAGAGAAAATGAGAAGAATTTTATGCTGACAATACAATTTCATGCGCAACATCGCCCATGGTGGGTTCAATGGCAAACCCTCCCCCTCCATATTGTAATCCATAGTAAGATATATGTTCTGAGGCGGACTCGGACGCAGCTGACCACTCCAATTTTACCCCCCGAGGTGTTTGCTCTAACTTGGCATGATGATGTTGGTCATATCATGCATATGTTACCTTGCAGTGCCTTCTTTTGACATCATATATGTCATCTGCTTAGTTTAGACATGTTCTGTAATGCCACATGTTTAGTTTCTATATCATATATGTGAATTATGCCCTCTCATCTCATTTAGCCAGCCATAATATATGTGAAATATGCAATGCCATCATATTTAACCAGGCCTCATATATATGAATGATATCTTGCCAATCCTTTTCTTCATTATATTTCTATTTGTTGACAATATTTGTACATTAAACTACTCTTCCTGTGAATCAGCCATTTGAGTGGGTGATGGAAAAATCTAGAGTGAAAACAAGGTCTTCAGAGCAGAGAGTGCTACCCGTCGAAGCAGATCTCTTGCTGGGACCCGATAGCTCCTCAGAGATGGATTCAGAGACAGATGACCAGTCCTATAAGGTCACCAAGGTGTATGATCTAACTTGTCTTGGTTATACTGCTCATATCATGCATATGGTGTCTTGCATTGCATAGTTTAGACATCATATACACAATATTCTTCAACACCATGTTCTTAGTTTAGACATCATATATGAGAATGCCCTCTGCTTAGTATATCAATCACATATGTGAATTAAATCATGCGATCCTAATTACTTACATAACATGTATGTGAATTATGTCATGCGAACCTGTTTACTAAAGACATCATATAATTATCTCATGCCATCCTGTTTAGTTAGTCATCATATCTTTGAATTATGCCATGCTATGCTATCCAGTTTAGATAGACATATATGTGAAATTATGTCATGCTATTCTTTTTAGTTAAACAATATACATGTGAACTATTTCATGCCCTCTATTTTCCACACTATCTATTACATCTGTCTCTCATACAAGGTCTGTACATTCAACTACGTTTCTTGTTAATTGTGGCACCCCGGCTCAGAGAAACCGGAACACCCCCTATTCCATCCCAGACATCGCGGAGAAGTGTTCTAGAATAAGGCACTGCTTAGCATAGAACAAACCAACTTTCTACTATTACACGAATATGAATACAAGGTCTCCGATATTACAATGAATAACATCGACACGGCGACACTACGCCATCATCGGTTGCTCAACGCAAGCAGCATAACAACTCGAAGCAGCGGAATAACTCTGGCAGCGAAACAACGACGACGGTGGTGAACACCACTCCTCAGGGACTCTGGCTGGAACGCTTATCCTAGCTTGCACAAATGGAAACCACGACAAGAAAGCAATCAACCGCATGACTCGCAAATCGGCATGACATGCCGTGTCAAGACATTGAATGTACTTGCAAGCTGACAATAACCAGAAGCATTCAAGACAGACAACAACATGGCAATTACAGGTTCAACAGGAATTATCATGAGATCATCAGAATAACATGGCATGACCAACATAAACATGATACATCTAGAACAATACGAGCATGACATGATGATACTAGCATGCAACATGATGACACTACATGCACTACTTATTCCGCTCGGGTTACCTAGTAACCGTCACATGCATCACTTACCAACCTCGGACATCACACGATCATCTAAGGATCAAATCAAGCTTGGTACGAACAATACCGTAGCGATCATTAAAATGACCACAAGGAGCTTGATCTTTACCCACGATTCTCGCACAACATCACGAACATCCATCAACTCGGTATCCTCCATACCACAATGATCTTTCCGGCGATCACAACCATGACCAACACTTGGTCTCAAACTGTGATCCTTTCGGCGATCACAACCACAACCAACACTTGGCCTCAAACCGTGATCCTTTCGGCGATCACAACCACGACCAATATTTGGCCTCAAACCGTGATCCTTTCGGGCGATCACAACCAACTTATCTCATCATCGAACCGGGATTGTCATTAATCAAGTTATTATTAATACTATTGACTCATAGTGTCACCGACATGAACTGGGCCCTTATCCGTGGGCGCGGCTATCGATAGATTTAATATACACTCTGCAGAGGTTAGTACACTGTACCCACACTACGGAACCCATGACCTCGCAATCCCATTCGGGTGGACCAACGGCATTCCGGCAAAACCGTCCTACTGCCATGACACTCTCCCGACCGCTCCGACTCACTCCCCACTGGGTTAAGTCATGGGTGGCCCCGTGTCTACCAAAGACACAATGACCACCGTCGTGGCCAAAAACATAAATGATCCCAGATGGGGACCCACCGGCTATAAGAACTGTGGGAACACAAGGCTTATGTCCGCCCACCTGATCAGGGTAGCTCGCGCCCATAACCTTCCCTTGTTGGAGGCACCAGCGAGACACATGACAATAGTCCCAGTCAGGGTCGTCCCATACCGACAAGCGTGGTTTCACTGGTCAGCTCGATTCAGCGGCACCATGACTCAGCCAACAGTTGTTCAAGTTCAATTTATTCCGGTTAAACTTGAATGCAAATATGCTGAGCCATGATAAAATAACATGATGCAAAATGCAATGCATGAACATGACATCAACATAATCATGAGGGTATCGCATAACTATCCACCATATCAACAATGAATCATATCCACTGAGCATGGCGTACTGACTAGCATGAACATCACTAGTACATACTTCTCCTAAACATAGCATGACCAGTAGCATCAACAATAAACGTCATGCAAGAACATATCAACAATGCCATCATGCAAGCATTTAACCAACTGGATTCAATGGAACATGCATAACAATTGTACTCGGGACAGATGGTAGTCATGCACCGAAGACCATCAACAAAATGAACATGTACTACTAGCAAGCATAAACATATGAAAGGAACAACTAGCAGGTAGAACATGATAACAGAGTACAACACAACATAGCACAAAAGTGAACATGCAAATCTAAACATCACCGGAACAATGATAACCATCTTTTCAACAAGCAAACATTTAATAAAGATTCAAGTGGAAAAACATGGCTACTGCATGACTATCATGCAAGTGGGTATTGTGGCTTGCCTAGGGTGGAAGAAATCAGCGGGAGAAAGTGCGAGAAACACGCGGAACGAATCGCTGGAGAACATACTCTCTCAGAGGGGGCTGATTAAGGGCTGGGGAAAAATGGTCACTTTCGGAATGTCAAAACATGGTAAAATCATGGCCAACAGAATGGGCTCGATGAAACGAAGAAGTAGGCTTTGGAATCACCTCATTTGGAGCTACGGTCAAAAAGTTCTGAGGTGTTTTCTGCCAGGGACCTATCTACAAGAAAAATATATTCAAATAGGGGCCTGGACAGAAAAACTGAAAGCGTATTCTGGGAACTACGCTTCCACTTATCCACGTTAGCGTCAACGGGGTCAACCCCCCGGGTCTCTGACTGGTGGGGCCGCGGGGTCCATGCCGCTGGTCAACTCCCTCCTCTCTCTCCTCCCCGCTCCTTTCCTTCTTCCTCCCGCCGCCGGCTCCACAGGAGCAGAGGAGGGGCGACACCAGCGATGGCCCGACCAGCTCCAGTGGTCTCTAGTCGAGATCCGCTCACCGGAGGGTTTAGGACACGATGTTGCGTCCGCCCAGAGGGGAGAGCAGGCGCCAGGGAGGGTCGAAATGGCAGAGGCACCGGGGTCCGCGGCGCAACAGAGGGGCACGGCCAGCGGTGGCTCCGATGGCTCCGACCTCCATTTGCGGAGCTCAGGCCACTAGCAGGCACGAGAGATGCCACGCATCCGTCCTGGGGGTGCACGCACGTCAAGGAGGGCGTGAGATGGGATGGCCACCAGAACAGAGAGCAACCGCGGCGGCGCTGGATCTTGGGGCGGCGACTTTCGGCACTCCGGCGACGCGACGAAGGGCTGGGGAGGATCACTGGAGTGTGGGGAAAGCTACAGTGGTGGCTAGGGGTGGAGGAGGGCTCAGTGTTGGGATAATTTAGCCGGGCACCGGTGGCGGCCATGGCGGCGTAGGGAGGTGAGGAGAGCAGCTCCGGCTCGGGGAAGAAGTGGGGCGGGGCTAGAGGAGGGTTGTGAAGCTGGTGGTGAGGTCGAGAGGCCTCGGGGTGGGCTTATATAGCCGCGCGAGGTCATGGCCGAGCTGGTGTCGCCTCAGACGCGTGTGCTCGCGCATGAGCTCGGGGATGGCGACGGGAGGCACAGGGCAGAGCTCATGGGGTAGAAGAGGTCGAGGGACGTAGGGAGGAAGCGGCCAGGAACAAACTGAGACGAAACGGCACAGTCCACCCATGGGCACGCGTCGGCGAGCGTCGGCGAGGGGTTTTACGGCAAGGGAGAGAGGTCCAGGAGGACGGCAACGATGCGGCAAATCTATTAGACATGCTCGTGCTCGCTGAGACGCCGAGCAGAGGAGGGGCCCGAGCAAGAAGCCATTCTGGAGGCGACCATTGCACGCCAGAGAGGTGGTCACCGCGCGCACTGGTGCACACAGTGCCACAAACGATGCCAAAACGATGTCTGTGGGTTAGTCCTTCCTGGGTAGGTTGTAACTACGGTGGTAGATCGATGAAAATAGCTATGGGTAAACGGTAATTGATCTCTGAAGTTTACTGCAGTAAACTTCGGTGAGCACTGGTGATCAACAGGAAGGATTTTGGGAGCAATGGAGTTGTCTGCGAGGTTGAGTTAAAGAAGGACTTTCATCCTGGTAATTTGAGAAGATTTGGACCAACATAAATCATAGTTGCTTCACAACTGCATAGTTAGTCCAGAAATGAAGATCAACAAGATGCACTCACATGGAGTGTCAGCTTGAGCTCAAATTGGGAAAGACAGAGTTATTTGGTCCTATGAAGATGCTCAAAAAGTCTCATACCATTTGGCAAAGCCAAACTGGTACTTGCTTCACAAACATCTCCTCTAGACAGAAACTTGGAATAATTTTGGTGATCAAATGGTTTAATGAAATGATGCCAAATTGGGTGGACAGATGTTTTATGGGTATAAGAATGATCTAGTAATTTATCAGGATTTTTGAAGCAATATAAAACACACTTGATTCACAACCTAAAAATAATGCCAGAATCAAAGATTTACTCCTGTTCTTACATAGATGATTGGATGGTGCTGCAAATGGGGGGAGGGGGTTAATATGAGCACATTAAAGAGTGTGCAAAACTTTAACTCATTTGGATACTCCTAGCTAATACTTCCTTCACAAAGCCTTCTGTTCAACAAAAACTTTGAAAATTCACCGAGGAAGATTGGCTAGGCAAATAAATTTTAACTTGTGCATGAGTCAATTATTTGGACATATAAGCATGCCCAAAAAGGTTGGGAGCCACTAGGAAAAATATAAATGACACTTCCTTCACAAAGTGCCATTTAGGGCAGAAAGGATTATTAGGGAATTATTTTTGAACTGGCCAAGGAAATGTTCTGCCATATTTGAGCTATATATGACCCAAACGAATTTTGAGAATTATTTGGGGATTATTGCATGGACAGAAATATAGGTTGCTTCACAACCTAGGGCAGATAGGGTTATTCCTTTAATGAAAAAGGAATGTTCCCTAGAAAAGAATTTTAGGGTTTGGTCAAGGAGTGAAGTGACATGATCTTGGCAAGGTTTTGAGAATTATGAGCCACTTGGGAGGGGGAATTAGGATGATTTCCCATGTGGCAAGGCCACAGAACCACTCCAAAAAGAAAAACAGAGCAAAAACCAAATAAATCAAAAGAAAAAGAAAAGGGCCAAAATCCAGGCTGTTACAACTCTTACCCCCTTAAAGAAATCTCGTCCTCGAGATTCGATTGCTCAGGGAACAAGTATGACTTGAGGACACCGTTTCCAACTCGGGTATCCTTGTTCCTTTATTTATTGTTTCCCCAAAAATTTCATATGATCTGATTATCTTTGCTCGGGGTGGTTTGCTTCACCTTTCCCCAAATTCTGACTGATTTTTGCTCACATACCAAATCCTTTTACTGACGTGAATTTTCTCATATCTACGGTGATATCCAATGGACCTAAGTATAAATTTTCCTTTGGTCATGAAACCTTTTTACTTCTGTCATGGGGTTGCGTCAAATAAATGCATGCCTTCTGGGTTTAATAAATGCCGAGAATTATCATGATCATCTTCTGACGTGATCTGACTGCTCACAAGTGGCACTGATTTATCTTGATTTATTTCCTTGGCTCGAGCACGTGACATATATACCAAAGATTTGACTGCCTTTTGTCGTGATCAGTATAATGGTGTATGGAGTTATAGCTGTGCCATACTTCAATTATTTACATCTTGTGACTGACCCGACAGAGGACAGACTGACCATGTACTTGATTCCGTCAGTGAGTATACCGGGTCTGAGATGACTGTTCGGCTTTTGATTTTTCTGATGTGGTTGATATACCCATCTGTGGTAATAGGCTGTGATATGCTTTCATGCTGCCGCTGAAGTCAGACTGCTGAGGTTGCAAAGGAATCTTGGATCTGACAGAACAAACGTGGATATTCCACACTAACCATGTCAAGCAGGTCAACGGGATATGAAAATCCTTGTAAGACGGAGTAAGCCGCGGAGAGTATGCCTTTGTGGATCCATATGGGATTATGGCCTCCAACTGATTTGGGTATCCGAACCCTGATGGTCGTGCAAAAACCATTATACCTTTGCTGTCAGTCTCATCCTTTTGACGGTCATGATTTTCTTTGTTAGGATACCTTACTGAAATAACTTGGCCACACATGTCCTTGATTCTTCGTTTGACCATGGACGTGAGTAGTGCAATATTTTTGGCATTATTCCTTGCGCTTGTTTTCTGACCTAGGTCCGCACACATACGACATATACCCGGGGTATGTAGTCGTACGGAGCTCGTTGCTTGAGGCCAATCATACAAGAAGGTGACAAGATTTCATGATATCACCTTGTCAGTTGCGGGTATAATGACCTTGATGACCATCTGTCACGCCCAATATGCGATAGTATCCTAAAGAGACACGAAGGTCCCACCAAGGATAGAACCGCATATTGATACGCTTTTGCAAGGTGGATATCATTACATCAACATTACATAATAGATGGGGATACATACATAGGGCATACAATGTCACACGAATACATCAATACAACATACATAAGATCAACATCGAATATGGATGAAACACAAACAGAAGCTCAACGACATCCACCGTGCTAGCCTAGGCTGCCGACCTGGAACCTATCCCCTGATCAAAGAAGAAGCAGAAGAAGAACTCCAAAACAAGCAAACGTCGCTCTTGCGGCCATGATCATCGTGATAACCTGTACTCAAGAATCGTTGTTGTAGTAATCTGTGAGCCACGAGGACTCAGCAATCCATTACCATGGGTATCAAGTCTAGCAAAGCTTAATGGGAAAGGAAGGGGTAAAGTGGTGAGGTTGCAGCAGCGACTAAGCAAGATATGGTGGCTAACATACGCAAATGAGAGCGAGAAGAGAAACAAAGGAACGGTCGTGAAGCTAGTAATGATCAAGAGGTGATCCTGAACTCCTACTTACGTCAATCATAACACAGAAACCGTGTTCACTTCCCGGACTCTGCTGAGAAGAGACCATCACGGCTACACACGCGGTTGATGCGTTTTAATTCGGATCTGGTGTCAAGTTATCTACAACCGTACATTAACAAATTCCCATATGCCACATAACCGCGGGCACGGCTTTCGAAAGATAATATCCTACAGGGGTGTCCCAACTTAGCCCATGATAAGCTCTCTCGATCAACGAAGGATATACCTTCTCCTAGGAAGACCCAATCAGTCTCGGAATGCCGGTTTACAAGACATTTCGACAATGGTAAAACAAGACCGGCAAGACCACCCGCTGTGCCGACAAATCCCGATAGGAGCTGCACATATCTCGTTCTCAGGGCACACCGTATGAGCAAGACATCGGGTTGGCATAGACCCAGTCGCCTGCCAGGGGCGCCGGACATCGCTTCGGTTTGGACCAAAGACTTAGAGAAGCAATCGCCCAAGGCGGGGGCTAAAATAAAGATGACCCTCAAAGTTGGCCGACCCAAGGAAAGGTGTAGGTGGTGGTGAGGCAAATGGTAAAACCAAGGTTGGGCCTTGCTGGAGGAGTTTTATTCAAAGCGAACTGTCAAGGGGGTCCCATAAATCACCCAACCGCGTAAGGAACGCAAAATCCGGGAACATAACACTAGTATGACGGAAACTAGGGCGGCAAGAGTGGAACAAAACACCAGGCATAAGGCCGAGCCTTCCACCCTTTACCAAGTATATAGATGCATTAATTAAATAAGGGATATTGTGACATCCCAACATAACCCTGTCCACCATGGAGGAATCTTCAACTTCACCTGCAACTAACAATGCTATAAGAGGGGCTGAGCAAAGCGGTAACATAGCCAAACAATGGTTTGCTAGGAAGGGTGAAAAGGTTAGAGGCTGACATGACAATTTGGGGTGGCTTGAAGAACAAGTGATAGGTAGCGCAACATAGCAATAGAACGAAGCAACTAGCATAGCAATGATAGTAGTGAGATCCAGGGTAGCGGTCATCTTGCCTGAAATCCCGCAAGGAAGAAGAACGAGTCCATGAAGAAGGTGAATCCACGAAGACGAACCAAGCGTAGACGAATGAATCCTCACGATCGCAACGAAATGGGAACTATCGAGAAGAAACACACAACATGGTAAACACACCACACGTAGACAAGACATGATGCACAACCAAGCATGATGCATGACAAAGCTAGATGAAGCTACTCATGGCAAGAGATGGTGCATGCAAGAGCTAACACATCCAAGCAAGTTTAAATGAGGCCGGGCACAACATATAACAATTCCGGTAAGTCCTCATAAGCAAGTTTCGAAATTGGTCCAGATCTGAACAAACCTTAAGTTGAAGTTGTTAAACAGCAACTTAAAGAGCACCAAGAGGATCTACACGAAATTCTAGTCAAGTTACATATAAAGTTCGTTTAATTCGGAGCTACGGTCTAGAAGATATGAGCAAAACAAGTTCAACATGGCATTGATGCAAAATGCATACAAACATCAAGCAAACACCTCAAAACAAGGATGCAACATGATAACATGAAACTACATGCAAAAACAAGCAAGTTTCATATAGAGCACACTCAAAACGGAGCTACGGTTCAACACATACACTATATACAAGTTACAACAACAATCTGCCCAAAACAGCAACTATGCATCTAGCAAGCATCAAAGAAATATGCTACAGCACCCCAACATAATAACAAAAGGCATGGGCATGATGTACAGGGAAAGCACTACAAAACATGAACACTGAGTTAACTCCAGAAACCACTACAACATGCTAAAAAGGACATGGCAAGATTGCAAATAATACCAGTTTCAGGCTTAGCAGAAATAACATCAGGTTGCAATGTTTAGAGCTATCAAACTACATGCTACAGGAACCTATCATGGCAAACAAAGGCATGACATGAGTTTTCTAATTGCATATAACAAAAGTCTCTTACTGACCATGAGCCAAAAAGGAACAGAAGATATGATGGCACCCATGTAAACATGGCTAATTATATGACAGATTCATACATGGCAGGAACAACAATAGGTAGGCATGTTGGTGAGCTTGAACCACTCACCACAGATCAATACATGGCATGAAAAAGCAACCAACAGTAAGAATACATGTTTATGAAGCTAAGCATGGAAAGAGAAAGTTCATAGGGTGCATGGATCACTAGCAACAATCATGGCAACATTGAACTTAATGTTAACAGGCTGACAGCAACATTATTTAGCAAGTTGAGAGCAAGATTACAACAAGCTACAGCAGGCTATAAATGCAACCAGGGGCATGAATGGATAGAGCATGACATGTATAACAAATAATCCTTAGTGAACATCTCCAGATTATGCATAGAATGACTTGTAGTAGCAGGTTTACATAGCATCATCATATAGCAGAAACAGTCTAGCAAAACAGCAACAGCAAGTACCCTACTTCACGAGCTCGATGCACTCAGTACAAGAATCACAAAAATACATGCATTGCACCACTGTAAAGATGACATGATGTATCTCAAAACTCATGTAGAGCTCATGCTCATAGGATGCACACATCAAATGCAACAAAAATGACAAATCATCAAGTTATAATAGTTTCAGCAGATTAACATCATATAACACTCTTGCAACGATGATTCGGGCATCAAGATGGATTCAAACAAGCATGGCATAATGGAATGAAATGAAGAGCATCTCACAACGAACAATTTGACATATTACACGCACGAAGCGGAGCAGTATGCAACAAGTTATGATGCGATCAACATGGCATGATAATGTAAATAATCTCAGGGACTTGGGCGAAATCGGGGTCAACCTCTGGTTGCACGGAATCCGAGGATGGCCGGGGCTATCACCGGAGTTGCGGTAGAAGGCGGCCGGAGAGGAAGAAGATGGCGCCGGAGGGGGCGAGGAAGACGCCGGGAAGGCGGATCCGGGGCCGGGGAGATCTCCTTCGGCCGGATCCGGGCGTGGGCGGCGAGGAGGCGGGCGGCGCCGGCATGGAGGCGGCCGGATCTGGAGCGGGCCGACGCTGTAGATAGGCCGATGGCGGCGGTTTTCGGCGGGGCACGGGCTCGAGACGGGCGGCGTGTCCGGACACCGAGGGGCGCTGCACCGGCGGCGCGAAGCGCTGGGTCGGCGGGCAGCGCGGTGGCAGGCTATGCCGGCGGGCAGGCAGCCGGGCGGCGGGCGGCAGCGCGCGGCGGCGAGCGGGCGGCGCGGCCAACCGGGCGGGGCCGGGCTCGCACGGGTTCATGATGGGCTCCGCAGCCGCTGTCGGGCGGGCGCGGGCGCGGTGACGGGCGCGACGCCACAGGCCGAGCGGCGGCGGGTGATGTGTCGCCCGGATTGGTCCGGCGACGGGAGGCTGGACATGTCCGGCCGGAGTTGGACGTGTCCGACGGCGCGAGGGGAGCGGGGCTAGGGTTAGGGGGAAATTGATCCGAAAATGGAGAGGGGAAGACGTTTTTATAGGTAGAGGGAGCTAGGGGAGTCCAAATGGAGTGTGGTTTTCGCCCACACGATCGTGATCGAACGACCGAGAGCATGGAGGGGGTTTGGATGGGTTTTGGCCACTTTGCAAGGGGTGTTGGGCTGCACACAAAAGAGGCCTTTGCGGTTACCCGGTTAACCGTTGGAGTATCAAACAACCTCCAAATGGCACGAAACTTGACAGGCGGTCTACCGGTGGTGTACCAAGGCCGCTTGGCAAATCACGATCCATTCCGAGAATATTTAACACCCTCTCACAACAAGAGACAAAAGGGGGATGCCGGAGGACATAGAAGTGCCGGATAGCAAAACGGACAATGGGGAAAATGCTCGGATGCAAAAAACGAACACGTATGCAAAATGAGATGCACATGATGACATGGTAATATGCAACACGCAAGAAAATGACATGGCAAGGATGGCGAATAACAGGCGGACACCTGGCGCATCGGATCCGGGGCGTTACAACACTCCTCCACTAACAAGAGATCTCGTCCCAAGATCTTAGGACCGAGACGGAAGGGAAAAGGGATGAGGTGAAACAAGAACTCAAGAGAAGAAGCAAATAATCGAGAGCACTCGAGAATAAGAGAGGAACAGCAAGAATGACGAGAATCCAAAGCTCACGGAATCAGATAGACTATGAAACCACTCCGGTTAGAACGAGATAAGAAACGAATATGACTGAAAGGATTTAGGCAGAACTCCATCTGAACATGGAAAGAATAGAACACGATCTTGAGAGGATGGAATGTCACTTGATAAATACATGACACAAAACCTCCGGAAAGAATTGAAAGAGTTGAATGAAAAGAACGGAGAAGAAAATGACAAATTGTGCCACGAATGAAATTGAAAGCATCTTTAGAAGGGAGGTTTAAACGAAGTTGTTGAGAAAATCAACAACAAAAAGAATAAGCTTGTTCTGGTCTTATAGGTAACATTTCAAGATCATAAGGTGATAACTGGCCACAAACGGAAATGATTTGACAGATGAGAATAACAAAGAAATGCAAAACTCCGCTTCAAAAGAACACAGAGAATTAATTGCACTTCGAGATGCAGGAAGAAAGATACTTGAGCTCCTTCGATAAGAATCTTGATGAACTCTTGAAGAATGAATTAAATCATGACGAACCACCATGAAGAACTCCGGTAACTAAAAGGATGATGAGATAGAATGAAGGATAAACAAATAAGATGAGCGTTGCGATGATTTAGATGGAGGTTCCAACGAGATGGCCAAGGAAATTTGAACTCCGGAAAAGGAAAGATGAGAACACTTGGAACTAGAATTTATTCATCAAGAACAAACTCTGAAGGAAGGGATTACTCACTTGGATGAAATAAGAATAAGAATTACATTATGCTTATCCTCCATCAAATTAATTGATGACAACCGGATTTGGCATGCAACTTATTCTTGTTGAAAAGGATTAAGGGGAATATGGCGCAAAACTTGAGAAAGTCTTCATGAACCACCGGTAGGATTGGAAAGAACGAATGGATTAAAATGATAATCAACGAAAAAGAATCTGAAAGAACCACCGTTAGAATTCGAAAATGACTGATGAAAGGGAATGAATCACCGAGGAGAATCAGAAGAACCAATATGCTCGAGGGGATTTAGATGCAAAAGAACAAAGAGATCATGAGCTGATAAAGAACACTTGAGCGAAGCACTGTGATACATGGATAACGTTAGCGGAAATGTGAGGACAAAGAATTCTTCTGGAACGATGGCCTCCGGTTAAAAGAAATGGAAAAACAACTCCTGACATACTCTGGATGGGTAAGAAAAAGAATAATTGACAAATGGAATAATTCAAGAGGATAACATGAAGCTAGAACCACGAAACTTCGAGAGAATGGGCAAAATTTAGAGGAAAAACTCTTCTTCGATCTTCAAATGGCAACGAAGAACACCACCAAAAATTACTGAGATACTCTGGGAGAATGAAAAAAAAGAGGAAGGGTAAACCAAAGTTGAAAAGAATTTGAAAGTGATCTTGGAGATGGCATCTAACTGATGAAATTCATACTTACGTCAAACTTTGAAAAGAATTAAGAATAACTCCGAGGGAATTAGAAGAGTCAGGTAAGATCCTGGGAAAAGACCTGTGGGTTAGGGCCCACTGAAGAGAAAAATACCGTTGGAAAGGGATGTTGAAGAAGTAGATGATGCACCGCACGATTGGAATATTTGAATGAGGTGACAACCTCGAATTAATTGGAACACGATTTAATCTCCCGAGGTGTCTTGAACTCCGAATGATTGAATGGCGAGAGGCAAACAAGCGAGGAGAACACTTGATCCAAGGAAAGGAATATGATCAACCCGAAAAACTTGAATTGAGTGCACCGGAAAATGAAAGGGATGAAGAATGACGAACAAGACGGGAATTCACCGGTTGAAATAATTGAGGGAAGACTGAAAAGGTTTCGCACAAAGGAAATTGATGCTCAAAACAGACTTAGGCTCCGGGAAGAAGAGGGTGGGAGGGCGGGAAAACAAAAGCAACTTGGAAGGGAGAACTGACGAATAACTTGAAGAGAAATCATCGGTTGAAATCATTGAGGAAAGAAAGCAAAGACTTCACACGAGTAGGATAGATACTCGGTTACGGACTCCGGTTCCGAGAAGAAAAAGGGTGGGTGGTTGGGAAAAGAAGACAACGAGGATGGGTAAACAACTTCATTGAGAGCGAACTGAGGATTGAACTTGGCAAAGATGAAGAGGCTCGAGTCAACTTGACGAGAAATCCACCGGGTGAAAGAGCTGAGAACCAACGATCGGAAAACCAACTGTGTGATCCTAGAGAAATTTTTGAAGGGGAAGAGGAGTAATTCAAAACACCTACGTCAAGATTCCTCACCAGAGCGACGATGGGACTAAGGAGTAAAAAGAATTCCTACTCTCCGATATAACTAGACTCAGAAATCAGTTTTCTTCTAGACTCGACAACAACAAAACTACACGATCAATCAAGGGGGCTCCTAGGGTCGGTCGAGGCTCTGATACCAACTTGTCATGCCCAATATGCGATACTATCCCGAAGAGACACGAAGGTCCAACCAAGGATAGAACCGCATATTGATACGCTTTTGCAAGGTGGATATCATTACATCAACATTACATAATAGATGGGGATACAAACATATGGCATACAATGTCACACGAATACATCAATACAACATACATAACATCAACATCCGACTACGGATGAAACACAAACAGAAGCTCAACGACATCCGCCCTGCTAGCCCAGGCTGCCGACCTGGAACCTATCCCCTGATCAAAGAAGAAGCAGAAGAAGAACTCCAAAACAAGCAAACGTCGCTCTCGCGTCATGATCATCGCATAACCTGTACCAAGCATCGTTGTTGTAGTAATCTGTGAGCCACGAGGACTCAGCAATCCCATTACCATGGGTATCAAGTCTAGCAAAGCTCAATGGGAAAGGAAGGGGTAAAGTGGTGAGGTTGCAGCAGCGACTAAGCAAGATATGGTGGCTAACATATGCAAATGAGAGCGAGAAGCGAAACAAAGGAACGGTCGTGAAGCTAGTAATGATCAAGAGGTGATCCTGAACTCCTACTTACGTCAATCATAAGATAGAAACCGTGTTCACTTCCCGGACTCCGCCGAGAAGAGACCATCACGGCTACACACGCGGTTTATGCATTTTAATTTGGATCTGGTGTCAAGTTACCTACAACCGGACATTAACAAATTCCCATCTGCCACATAACCGCGGGCACGGCTTTCGAAAGATAATACGCTGCAGGGGTGTCCCAACTTAGCCCATGATATGCTCTCGCGATCAATGAAGGATATACCTTCTCCCAGGAAGACCCGATCAGTCTCGGAATCCCGGTTTACAAGACATTTCGACAATGGTAAAACAAGACCAGCAAGACCGCTCGCTGTGCCGACAAATCCTGATAGGAGCTGCACATATCTCGTTCTCAGGGCACACCAGATGAGCAAGACATCGGGTTGGCATAGACCCTGGCTGCCCAGGGGGCGCCGGACATCGCTCGGTTTGGACCAGCACTTAGAGAAGCACTGGCCTGGGGGGGGGCTAAAATAAAGATGACCCTCGGGTTGGCTGACCCAAGGGAAAGGTGTAGGTGGTGGTGAGGAAAATGGTAAAACCAAGGTTGGGCCTTGCTGGAGGAGTTTTATTCAAAGCGAACTGTCAAGGGATAAATCACCCAACCGTGTAAGGAATGCAAAATCCAGGAACATAACACCGATATGACGGAAACTAGGGCGGCAAGAGTGGAACAAAACACCAAGCATAAGGCCGAGCCTTCCACCCTTTACCAAGTATATAGATGCATTAATTAAATAAGAGATATTGTGATATCCCAACATAACCCTGTCCACCATGGAGCAATCTTCAACTTCACCTGCAACTAACAACGCTATAAGAGGGGCTGAGCAAAGCGGTAACATAGCTAAACAATGGTTTGCTAGGAAGGGTGAAAAGTTAGAGGCTGACATGGCAATTTGGGGAGGCTTGAAGAACAAGTGATAGGTAGCGCAGCATAGCAATAGAATGAAGCAACTAGCATAGCAATTATAGTTGTGAGATCTAGGTAGCGGTCATCTTGCCTGAAATCCCACAAGGAAGAAGAACGAGTCCATGAAGAAGATGAAGCCACGAGATGAACCAAGCGTGAGATTTAACTAATCCTCACGATCGCAACGAAACGAGAACTATCGAGAAGAAGCACACAACATGGTAAACACACCACACATAGACAAGACATGATTTACAACCAAGCATGATGCATGACAAAGCTAGATGAAGCTACTCATGGCAAGAGATGGTGCATGCAAGAGCAACACATCCAAGCAAGTTTAAATGAGGCCGGGAACAACATATAACAATTCTGGTATGTCCTCATATGCAAGTTTCGAAATTGGTCCAGATCTGAACAAACCTTAAGTTGAAGTTGTTAAACAGAAAGTTAAAGAGCACCAAGAGGATCTACACGAAATTCTAGTCAAGTTACATATAAAGTTCGTTTAATTCGGAGCTACGGCCTAGAAGATATGAGCAAAACAAGTTCAACATGGCATTGATGCAAAATGCATACAAACATCAAGCAAACACCTCAAAACAAGGATGCAACATGATAACATGAAACTACGTGCAAAAACAAGCAAGTTTCATATAGAGCACACTCAAAACGGAGCTACGGTTCAACACATACACTATATACAAGTTACAACAACAATCTGCCCAAAACAGCAACTAGGCATCTAGCAAGCTGTCGGGGGAAACTGCCCGCCACGAACACCTATGGGGCCGGAGCCCCTTGTCTGTGCGGTACGAGGGCGGAGGGAGCACGGAGAGCGATCGTGAGAAGCAGCACGCTGGCAGTTTTTACCAGTGTTCGCCACGGAGAATGCGTAAAACCCTACTCCTGCTTGATTGTATTGAGCTCGGGAGCTTGAAGAGCTCACAGAGCAGCTACACCGAGCGCGAGAGTTGCAAAGGCTTGAACCAACCCCTCCACGCTGTGCATGGGCCTTTTATAGTGCAAGGGTCACCGACAGTGTCAACGAGGAGAAAGGGGTAAAATGTAAAAGAGGTGGTAGTTGGAATAGTGCGGAATAGTGGATCTACAAAGGCGTGAACAAGGGTTGCTACCTACTTTGACAATGGGGACAAGGGCATTTAATGCCCGTCGCCGTCGACCCCAAAAGCTCCCGCCTTGTGTTCACGCTCGCCACGGCGATGGATCCACCACCGGAAGTGCCACCGTGTCCCCAGTGCACAGCCATCCGCCACGCTGCCCTCGAAAGGCCCTGTGGCAACGCTTGGGCTGATGAGCTGGAGCGCCGCACACAACAGAATTCTCCCAAGCAAGCACCTTGCCGGGTCTTGACCTTGCCGGACCCGGAGCTTGCCGGCTCAGAATTTGTCGCCCTCGCCCTCGCCGACGCATATAGCGCCGAGGCATGTCTTCTATGATGTAATCTCCTAGTCTTCCGGCGAGCTCCTTTTGCCGTGGCCTTGCGTGAGTGATGTAACCCTCGAGCCCGAACGGCCTTCTCGGCAAACTCCGCTTGCCGGGTCTCGATCTTCGCCTTGTATACTTCGCTTTGAATGGTTTGACATGGAGCAGAAGGTCTTCGGCGAGCACGCGGTAAACCTTGCCGCTGAAGTTGCAACCGCCAGGTACAAAGTTGGGGTACCGAGGTACCCTACCTTAGTACACCGACAGAGCCCCGCCTGGGCTACACACGTGCCGAAGCGCTGTTGGGCCAGACCAAAACAGGCAGACGGCACACGCGCCCACGGGCGCCCAATCCACTTTCATCTGCCGATCCCCAGAACAGCACGCTGCCGATTGCGGCGTCGTGGGACACGTGGCGGCGCGGCGGTCTTTAGGGCATCCACCCCGTGATCGCGGTGTAGGGCGAGGTCACTTCACCCGCCGCTCCGCCCCGCTTTTTCCACGCGCCCTCATGCATGGGGGTCGGGCGGCGAAGGTGGGAGACCGAGCCGCCACGGGCGGAGATGGCGAAGTCGGCCCGCCTCCGCCTCCTCGCTTCCCGATTGGCGGGCAGGGCGGTTGAGCCCCACCGCCCTTTAAAAGGGGCGGAAGGGGAGCACAATGGTCTCACACTTCCTCTTCTCCTTCGCCTTCAGCTTCCGTTCTTTTTTCTGCCATGGAAGGAGGAAATCCTAGTTCTTCAACGGTTGCAGCGAGGGTCGCCTCCAGGCAGCGCACTTCTCCCTATCCCGCACCCGTGGTGGCGGAGCCGGCCACGAGGGGGAGAGGGAGGGGGCGAGGCCGCGGACGAGGCCGAGGGCGTGGTCGAGGCGGTCGGGGGAGAGGCGGTCGTGGCGACGTGCCTCCCCCCTCCTCCGTGGCTCTTTCTCGAGGCGGTCCATACCGAGACGATCCTCGGAGTTCTTCATCAAGCTGCGCCGAGCGCCTGTCGCCGCCCCGGCCGCCGCCCCGTCATGAAGCGCTGATGGAACCGGATCTGCCCGAGGTGATGGAGTTAGCGATGAGGGGCTGTGGGATCAGCGGCACTCGAGTGAGTGTCGTGTCCCCAGCCCCGGCGTGATGTACTTCGATCGAGGGTGGAAGACGTTCGCCCGCATCCACAGCTTGACGGCGGGTTTACCTCCATTTCGTTAATGGAGGGCGACCTTCTCGCCGCCAAGGTCTTCGGGATTCCGGACCCGGCGAGATGTCAGTGTGGACAGCTCCTCCGATAGCGAAGGTCCTCCTCGAGCGAGAGTGACGAGGAGAGGAGCGACAGCGACGATGACGAGGATGGCGGGTCCGACTAGGCGCCGGATGCTGCCTCGCCACCGGCGACCCCATCATCCGGTCGCCGCCTTCGAACTCCCCGGGCCGCCTCCTTGGGCGGCCGGGCGAGGGAGGCTGCGGAAGAGGAAGAGGGGTGGCGGCAAGGCCGCCAAATCGAGTACGAGGGCGAGGAGCCTCGCCGCAGGCCGACGCCCCACCACCTCGCTTCAAGCTCGCCTCCGGCGCCTGCCTCCGCCAAGCTCCTGGCCGCCCCCGAAGTTCTCTTGGTGTCTTCGCGCCTGTAGCCTCCTAGGCTCCCTTGTTCCCTTCCCGCAAGCTTCTCTTGCCGGGTCCTCCTTGACCTAACTCTTGAACAGAGAGACAGGAGAGGAATTAAGGGCATCTTATCTTCTAATTTGTAAGCCCTTGGGCCTTAGTTGTATTTAAAATATGTAATCCTCTCTATCATGTTTTTCATCCTCTATGGACTTGTACTAAACTAGGATGTTTTTAATGAAAAGAGGGGAACGCTTGTCGGACCGAAGTCTTTACTTGACTTCGCGGCCTTGTATGTTCCCATCCCACGCCTCGGGAGCTTGCCGGGCGCGAACACGCTTCTTGAAAAGCGGACATCAAGAGCCACTGGCGGTGTTGCTTCCGCAAGCAACCTTGCCGGGCCGCTTGCAACAAGACTTGTGTTTGTTGAGCGGACTCGAAACAAACCAAGGGCGAATCGGCCACGACCGCTCCTCCGCCGCACGGTTTTACAAGACACGCTGCTCAAGGACGCAGCCCCGCTTTCCCGGTCCATGAGAGGATGCATGACGAGGATGAAAAACTTATCCGATTCCGCAGCTTTTCGGTGCTATTATCCCGCTGAAGGAATCTTACACTCGCAGCCCCAAGCAACTCGGCTCCGCCAAAATCCAGTGCCGGTGTGCTCTTCGTTTCTCCTTGTTGCTGTAATTTCAGCCATGAAAACAGCTGAGATAGGTCTGCAACAGTTTCCATATTTACATGTATATGTATATAAATCCTTCCCGTGCGACTTTGCAATACGATGCGCGGCCTTGCCCTTCGATGTTTATACTTCACGCTGTTAGGGAACTTGCCGGTGCTAACACACTTGCTGAGTACGGAACATCAGCAGCTCGGGCGGTGTTTTCTCCAAAGAAGAAACCTTCTCGGCCAGCCGCAAGGCGCCGAGTTGTTGAGCGGACTCGAAACAAATCGAGGACGCAACTCAGCCGCGAGTTGGCTCCTCCGCGCACAAGTTTCTCATACGAAGGGCATCTTACGGCAGGGCTTGCTACGCCACACCCTCTACTTTATACCCTTTGTGCGCTTTACCCCACGCTTAGGAAACTTGCCGGCAAAGGGCCCTTGTCATGAAGCGCCGAGTGCTGAACTCAAGCAGCCCGCCGCCAAGGTCTTACCGCAAGCAACCTTGCCGCGGCTTAGTCGCAACGCACTTAGCTTGCTGAGCGGACTCGAAAACGAAACAAGGGCGCGACACTTGTCGCAGCTCACTTAAATCGCTGAGCGTGCTCGAAAACAAGATAAGGGTGCGGTTATCCACGGTAGGTTCCTCCGCAGACAGTATTATGCATAAAGGACTAACGACGAGGAACATAATATAAAAAAGCATGGAACTAAGGAGTGCTCGCACAAAAGCTTGACGACTTAGCTTTTCTATTTCCAACAATCCGCCGAGGCCGCATTCTCCCCGATCCTTCCCCTTGTATGTTCTCGCCTTACGCTGGGAGCCCACCAACAAGAAACATGCTTGCTGAGCGCAGGGCATCACACCAATGGCGTGCAGCCCCGGCGGAAGAACTTGTCGGGCTGGTTGCGGCGCGCTTTTTATCGCCGAGTGGACTCAAGATGAACCGACGGTGCAACCCAACCACGATTCGACCTTTCGCGGCCCGTGTCTCTCATACAGGTATGGATTCTCGTGGGTACAACTCAAAAGTTCGAGCTTGGAAATTTTTTGCCCCATCGCCGGTGGACCGGTCGGCGGGCTCGATGGCGCTGCTTCGACGGGCAGCGCGGGCGCCTGGGGAGACGCGCCACGGAGTGAGCACCGTAGCTGCCGCCCTTGCCGTGCTTGATCTTTGGCTGGTCTGTTTTGTTTCTCGCACTTGCCGGTGGAGCTCGATGGCGCGTGCCTCGACGGCAGCGCAGCGCCCGGGGAGATGCGCTGTTTAACGAGCACCGAGCTGTCCTTGCGGATTTGGCCTTCTTCTTCCCGGGAGCTTCAGCGGCAAGTAGCTCGCGCTCTGCCGCAGCAGCCGCTTCCCGGTATATCTTGTCGGGCGCAAACAAGCGCATCCTTCTTGTCGCCGGGACGGTGATGACGCTTATCGGCCCCGCATCTTGAGTACGCTAAAGCATAATGGGAGGCTGCCATGAACTTGGCGAGGGCAGGACGGCCGAGTATTCCATTGTATGGCAACGGAATGTCGGCGACGCCGAAAGTGATGCGCCAGCCCCGAAATTGAGCTCCCGCCAAAGGTCACCGGCAGAGTGATCTTTCCTTGGGCTTGCTCCGTCCCGGTTGATTCCTTGAAAGAACCGGCCTCTTCGAGCTCGCCATCCGAAATTTGGAGTTTCTTGATCACAGCAGAGGAGATCAAGTTCAGCCTGCCCCGCCGCCAACCAACATTTTGGTGACCTTGAGGTTGCGGATGGTGGGCGAGACCAGATCGGCAAGCACCCGACCGCTGTGGTGCGGTCGGGTGATCCTCAAGATCAAAAATGATGGGCGTCTTTGACCATTTGAGGAGCTCATGCGTGACTCCTCGGGCGGCTCACCAGCATTCACCTCACGCACTCCACCGCTTTAGCCGGGCGGTGGAGGTGTGCGAGAGGCGCCACCGCCGACGCACAGACCTCCGTGGCCTTCTCGAACTCCTGCCGCTGTTATCCTCATCCTCCATGTCTTCGCTGCCGCCTTCTTCATCCTTGTCGTGGCCCCGGGGTGGTCGATCACCTTGCCGCTGCTTGGCCTTGCCGCGGCGTCCTCCCCGGCCATTGAACGGCCGCTTCTTGCTCGGTTCTCCTCCGCCACCTTGAGCCTTCTCCTTGTCGCGCCTCTCGTACTCAGCTTTTTGCTGCTCGATGAGATACTCGACGCGCTTGCAGTTGGAGAGATCGTGGCCTTTGGTGCGGTGGATTTTGCAGTATTGCTTGTCGGAGCCGTCCTGCTTGTCGGCTGCCGCCACAGGCAGGCTCTTGCCGCAGCCGCCACCTGGTTTGCTTGGCGGAGCCTCCTTGCCGGACTTCGACGGCAAGCACTTCTTTCTTGCTCTTCTTTTGGTTGTTCCGCCGCCTCTTCTTTGCCGGAGCGGCGCCGTCATTGCCGCTTCCTCCTGCGCCAAAGATCCTCCCCGGGAGTCTCCTCCTCTTCTCGCAGGCGCACTTATCACCTGAGCATAGAGCTCGCGACATCCCGAATCTTGGTCATCGCCATCTCTTCACGATGCGGCGGTTACGCGACGCTCGTGGAACGCTACGATAACCGCGCAGGGTGGACATCGTGATGTTGTGCCGCACACGGCCAAGCGTTGATATACTTGCGCAGGATTCTCCTTCCTTCGGGCCAAAATGTGGAGATCGCTCTCTCGTCAGGTTTGTGGCCGCCAAAGGAAGGCGCCAACAAACCGATGGCAAAGGTCTGCCCAAGAAGAAATGGAGTTTTCGCAAGTGCATAAGCCAAGAACGAACGCTCGCTTAAGCACGAAGCGGAAGTAGTTCGCCAGATCTTCGTCGCGCTTCGCAGCCTACACCGCGATGGTGTAGACACCGAGGAATTCGAGGGTGCGCCTTGCCGCCGTATTTCTCCAGACGCCAGCTTGAAATTTTCATGCTGGGCCATCGACGCGTGCGCAGCTCGCGGTGAACGCAGGGCAGCTCGCCGCGACGGGCAAGTCGCTCTGTTCACCGGCCGACGGCTGCTCCCAGCTCTAGTCCGATTGTCGCCGAAGCTTCGGCGGCGCCGATTGTGGTCCGAAGCGTCTTCTTGTCGCCGGTCGCCGAGGACTCGGCGTTATCCCGGCGAGCCCGCGGATCCGGACGATGCCGCGGAGCCGCTGCCGGCGTTGTTCCGCGGGCGGCGCTTTCGCTTCATGGCGGGGAGTGCACGGTGGTTGCACCCCGGCGGTCTTATCGCCGCCGGCCTTCGCTTCTCGGCTTGCCACGCCGCGAGGTCGCCGCTGCCGTGAAGAGTCGTTGTTCATGGCGATCGCTCGATGGTAGCCTCCGCCTTGCCTTGTCCGCCATCGAGGGAAGTCAAGGAGCAGCTTGCGCTTTGCGAAGCGCTTCGCTGGAGTGGAGGGGAGCGGTGCGAGCGGTGCGAGGAGCGGATATGCTCGGACTCCTAACAGCGTAGAAGGAGCAGGTCTCGCCCGGCGCCGCTTTGCTTGTGTCCGGACGGTGGTCCGGAGGATCCCGCGAGCCTCGGTGTGTCTGCTTCAAAGAAAGCGGATACCACCTCTCGTGGTATGGCGCCGCTGGTCGCCGTGTCCGAGATGGACGCGGCGGTCCACGGAGACCGAGGCGCGTCACCCGCTCCCTGTCCTTGATCTCGTGGCGCCATGAAAGTGTCCTCGCTGGCCCACCTTCCGACGGCGTTTCCTCCGCCCACCGCTGGCTCCGTGGCGGCGATGAGACACAGACGGGCTCGCAACCTCCGGCCTTCTTCTTCGGGCCATGACGCAATTGTTGATGAAGTTGCTGGCGAAACCGAGAGGTTGATGAAGAACGCACTCCACGTGAACGCCGGATTAGGTCCGCGACAACCTCGACGCCTTTACCGGGCGCGCCAAAGATGTCGGGAAATCGCCCGCCACGAACACCTATGGGGCCGGAGCCCTTGTCTCAGGCGGTACGAGGGCGGAGGGAGCACGGAGAGCAGATCGAAGCGAGCACGCTGGCAGTTTTACCAGTTCGGGCCGCGGAGAACGCCAGAAACCCTACTCCTGCTGATTGTATTGAGCTCGGGAGCTTGAAGAGCTACAGAGCGCCTACACCGAGCGAGAGTTGCAAAGGCTTGAATCAACCCCTCCACGCAGTATGGGCCTCCTTTATAGTGCAAGGGTCACCGATGTGTCAACGAGGAGAAAGGGGTAAAATGTAAAAGAGGTGGTAGTTGGAATAGTGCGAACAAGGGATCTACAAAGGCGTGAACAAAGGGTTGCTACCTACTTTGATGGGGGACAAGGGCATTTAATGCCCGCCGCCGTCGACCCCAAAAGCTCCCGCCCTTGTGTTCACGCTCGCCACGGCGATGGATCCACCATCGCGGAAGTGCCACCGTGTCCCCAGTGCTGCACAAGATCCGCCACGCTGCCCCTCGAAAGGCCCTGTATGCACGCTGCGGGTTGATGAGCCGAGCGCGGCACACA
>JAHHZJ010001837.1:0-21652 GCA_021437245.1 Aegilops speltoides | reverse complement strand
CCTTGGCAAAGGAATCCAGATTTCACAAGAGAACCAAGCACATCAAGAGACACTTCAATTCCATCCGCCATCAAGTGCTCTGAGGGGGACATAGAGATTTGCAAGATACATATGGATCTCGAATGTTGTAGACCCGCTGACTAAGCCTCTTCCACAAGCAAAACATGATCAAAGACCAAAGCTCCATGGGTGTTAGAATCATTACTATGTAATCTAGATTATTGACTCTAGTGCAAGTGGAGATGGAAGGAAATATGCCCTAGAGGCAATAATAAAGTTATTATTTATTTCCTTATTTCATGATAAATATTTATTATTCATGCTAGAATTGTATTAACCGGAAATTTAGTACATGTGTGAATACATAGTCAAAACATATTGTCCCTAGTATGCCTCTACTTGACTAGCTCGTTAATCAAAGATGGTTATGTTTCCTAACCATAGACATGTGTTGTCATTTGATGAACAGGATCACATCATTTGGACAATGATGTGATGGACAGGACCCATCCATTAGCTTAGCATATGATCGTTAGAGTTTCATTGCTACTGCTTTTTCATGACCTATACGTGTTCCTCGTGACTATGAGATTATGCAACTCCCGAATACCGGAGGAACACTTTGTGTGCTACCAAACATCACAACGTAAATGGGTGATTATAAAGGTGCTCTACAGGTGTCTCTAAAGGTGTTTGTTCGGTTGTCATAGATCGAGATTAGGATTTGTCACTCCGTGTTTCAGAGAGATATCTCTAGGCCCTCTAGGTAATACTCATCACTATAAGCCTCGCAAGCATTGTGACTAATGAGTTAGTTGCAGGATGAAGTATTACAGAACGATTAAAGAGACTTGCCGGTAACGAGATTGAACTGGGTATGATGATACCGACGATCGAATCTCGTAAGTAACATACCGATGACAAAGGAACAACTAATATTGTTATCCGATTTGACCGATAGAGATCTTCGAGAATATGTAGGAGCCAATATGAGCATGCAGTGTTTCGCTTATTGGTTATTGATCGAGATGTGTCTCGGCCATGTCTACATAGTTCTTGAACTCGTAGGGTCCGACGCTTAACGCTCACAATGATGATTTGATTAAGAGTTATGTGTTTTTGATGACCGGTTTGTTGGGAGTCCTGATGAGATCACGGACATGACGAGGAGTCCCAAATGGTCGAGACATAAAGATTGATATATTGATGGCTATATTCAAACATCGGAAGTGTTTCAGAAGTTTCTTGATAAATCTTCAGAGTGCCGGAGGGTTACCGAACCCCGACTAATGGGCCACATGGGCCTTAGTGAGAGAGAGAGGCGCTGTGGTAGTCGGTCAGGCGCCTCCCCTTGGGCACGAATTGACTAGGAGGGCTGGCGCCTCTTTCCTTCTCCCTCTCCTCTTCTTCCTTCCCTCTCCTCTTGAGGAAACCTACTAGGACTTGGAGTCCTAGTAGGATTCCCTTGTGGCGCGCCTAGGAGGTCTGGCTGGCCCTTGCTCCTTTATATATCGCAGGGGGCACCCTAGAACACACAAGTTGATCTTTAGCCGTGCGGTGCCCTCCATAGTTACACACCTCGGTCATATCATCGTAGTGCTTAGGCAAGGCCCCACGCCAGAATCTCATCATCACCATCGCCACGCCGTCAGTACGACAAAACTCTCCTTCAACCTCAATCGATCAAGAGTACAACGGCCATCGAAGCTGAACGTGGTGAACGCGAGGTGCACGCTCGTACTTGAATCGTTGGATCACGAAGATGTTCGACTACATCAACCGTGTTAACTAACAGCCCGCTTTCGTCCACGAGGGTACATGGACACACTCTCCCATCTCATACGATCACATAGATAGATTCATGATCGAGAGAAATTTTTTGAATATCAGCTGTCCTCTACATCTCCCACACCCGCTGTAATCCCTACTTAAACATTGTGTTGATGTTATGGATTATTATTATTATTATTATTATTTCTTGCATCTTCTTTCTATCTCGAGTAGATTAGTGTTGTCCTATGGGTTAATTTGTGAATTGCCACGATTGGTTTGAGTTGCTTGTGGTAATGTTACTATCCTTTGATGCTCATTATATGAGCGCGTGTGGATAACACCATATGGTTAGTTTTATGTTGACAGGGCTATGCATATGGGGGTAGGAGTGACTGAAACCTTGTCGGGCCATGGAAATTGATATATACAGGATTGAAGGAGGACCAATATATCTTAATTCTTTGGTCTAGTTTACCTTAGTGAAGTTGTTAGTTGTTGCGGATGCTTGCTAATAGTTCCAATCATAAGTACATAAAATTATGGGGGTAGTATGTTAGCAGAGGCCTCTCGCACATATAAACTTGCAATGATAACCAGTTGAATAACTTAGCTGATTGCCCAGAGACAATTTCGCACAGCATACCACCACTATTTCACACTTGCTATGTGTATTATATTGTACTGTTACTTAGCAACATCATACATTTCCAACGATCTATAATTTTTCATTGTTCCATGTCATATATTATCATTCTTGGATGTTTTATAATCTTTTACAATCATTTTATATCATTTTTGGGACTAACCTATTGACATAGTGCCCAAAGTGCCGCTTGTTGTTTTTGCTTGTTTTACTTCACGTAAAATCAATACCAAATGAGTCCAAACACAACGAAACATTTTGGTGATTTTTTCTGGACCAAAAGACACCTGTTGGGCCAAGAAAGTACCTGGGGGGAGCTCCAAGGGGAGCACAACCAACCAGGGCACGCCTGGGGGCCCAGGCACGCCCAGGTGGGTTGTGCCCACCTCGGTGGCCTCCCGCACCGCCTCTTTGCTCTATAAATACCCCAATATTCCAGAAACCCTAGGGGAGACGATAATCAATTCCAGCCGTCGCAAGTTCCAGAACCACGAGATCCAATCTAGACACCATCTTGAAGGGGTTCATCATCCTCATTGGTGCCTCTCCGATGATGCGTGAGTAGTTCATTGCAACTCCACAGTGTCTGTAGTTAGTAGCTAGATGGCTTCTCTCTCTTTTTTCGGGCGCTCGATATGGGGTATCCAGACCGCTTACTCGCGCTTCATCAATGGGCTCCTTCGACGCCCGGTATGGCCTAGCTTCAAAGATCAATGACTCAAGACCTCGCCAGGGCCAAGCCTCACGAGGCGGACGACATCAAGACCCTCGAGGGATCGACCTCTCAAAGTTGGCTCCCGAGGGAGGAGAGTTCTATGCAAGGTGCACTCATGAAGCTCAACTGTCAGGAGCCATGACGCACTAGGCCAAAGTGGGCACTAGCGGGCTAAAGTGCCCATTTCCTCTTGGTGCAAGGAGGCAGGTACGATGCATGCGCGAGTCCCGAGGAATCAGCCAAAGGTTTCATTCGTGCAACAAGATCAAGACCGCCAGATGGCAGGACGGAGGTCATGACCGAGCCCACCACACGCCACACTAGACAGAGGCTTTTTCGCAGCGAAGACCACTTTAGTGATAGGATGTATTACTTGTCCCTTTCAACCGCCGCTAGGGATCCTTCCCGCCAACATTTGTGAAGACTCACCAAGGCCATTATAAATAGGACTTAGCCACCACCATAGAGGGATCGGATCCATTCTCATCCCACCACCTCACCAGCTCTCTTGAGCTCAAGAACACCTCACCTCCCGAGGCCGGCTTCATCCACTGCATTAGTTCATCCTCAGCTCTTAGAGGCAATCCACCAAAACGATGGAGTAGGTTATTACACCGCAAGGTGGCCCAACCAGATAAACTGCTATGTCTCTCGGTCTCTTGAGCCCGACACGCTAGGCTAGGAGGATTACAGTAGGCAAGCTGGTAGGTTGAGATCTCGACGCACCCCTGTAGTTCAAACCTTTCAAGGGTTTATGGAACCCATAATCCGACATTTGGCGCGCTGTAGGCGTGCGCTGATCTTCTTCCGTCGACCAGTCCGCCGCCACTCCGCTTAACGCCATGGCCGACGCCGAGGGACCACGCCGAGCACCGGTTGTCTGTGCTTCTCGACAAATACCACGACGAGGAGGACCTCCACTCCGCTCGCCATGCCCGTGTTCGCCGTAGCCGGGTCACAGGGCGCGCGCGCAAGCAACCTCCGCCTGGCGCCGCGACCGCAAGTTACGCCAAGAGAACCATGCCGCGACACTCGCAGGGAGCAAGCAAACATGCGGCTGCGGTCATCGTGGCTCGGGATTTTGAGGTGCATGCTACTAGAAAGAGGTCGCGACGCCGGAGCAGGTCATGTCACCAACTACTAGACGCGGCGCAGGGCGCTGCACCATTCTCGCACTTTCCCATGTCGCGGTCGTGGTAGGCACGGCTCACCTCGCCACTACCGCTGCCTCCTGTGGCTATGAAGAGCCTCTCGGCGGCGGTTGGGCTCACGGGCATCCCGCACCCTCCAACCATGCCACTCGGGCGGGCTGCTCCGAGCAACATCCTCCGACCACGCTGGGCACCGCCCTCGCTCGCCGTGACCTGCGGACGCATCAAGAAGGCGGAGCGTGACGCAGCCAGCAAAGGACTGCAGCAGCCAGCTCCGAAGCCTACGCACTGCCGTGGTGGATCTCGAGGCACGGCAGGAGAAGGCCCCACCATCCCCATGCCAGCCGGGCGCTGATGGAAACTCGGTTAGACCCATTATGAGCCGTCACCGAGCTCCACCAACATCTCCAACCATCGCTGGCAACGAATGCCACAGGGAACGCTTACTCTGACCATGGATCGCAGTGAACCAAAGGCATAGCTACCACTGTATATCAAGACGGCGGATCTCGCCGCAGAACGCCAAGGGCATTGGGAGCAGATGGAGAGCTCCGTTAGGGCTTTCTCAAGGCGCCAGAAAGCGTAACCTCGCTGGAGGTAGGTTCTCGCCGGGAAGGCGCGCTGAAGCCTCTTTCTTGGGGCCTACGGTCATCGAGGACGCCATGAAGGCCCCCTTGCCCCTTGGTCTTGTCCTCGTTTCTTCGTCTCCTAACGGTGGTCGGGGCGGCGTAGGCGGGGTCTCGTCAAAGCGACATGAAGCAAGGCTGCCCGTGAAGGTCTCCGCCAGTGACACTCTCACGTAATAACGAGTGGTGATGTACACTTGATATGTCCATTTTGCATGATGCTTTTATATCAATATTTATTGCATTATGGGTTGTTATTACACATTATATCTCAATACTTATGGCTATTCCTCTTATTTTACGAGGTTTACTATGAAGAGGGGGAATGCCGAGCTGGAATTCTTGGCCGAAAAGGAGCAAATATTGGAAACCTATTCTCGACACTCCAAAAATCCTGAACTCCACTGAACTTATTTTGGAATTTATAAGAATTATTGATCAAAGAAACATTCGAGGGGGCCACACCCTGCCAGAGGTGGGGTGCCTGCCTCCGGGCCCCGTGCCCTCCCGTGTCCATCTTCGCTATATGAAGGCTTTCTTACCCTGAAAAATTGTGCAAGTTTACGGATTAAACCCGCCACGAGGAAGAACCTTGGCGGAACTAATCTAGAGTCACAGCAGCCGTTTCTATCGAGGAAACTTTCTCCGGAAGGGGAAATCATCACCAACGATCCTCTCATCGAGGGGGTCAATCTCCATCAACATCTTCACCAGCACCATCTCCTCTCAAAACCCTAGTTCATCTCTTGTATCCAATCTTGTATCAAACCACAAATTGGTACTGGGGTTGCTAGTAGTGTTGATTACTTCTTGTAGTTGATGCTAATTGGTTTACTTGGTGGAAGATCATATGTTCAGATCCTTAATGCATATTATTACTCCTCTGATTATGAACATGAATATGCTTTGTGAGTAGTTACGTTTGTTCCTGAGGACATGGCTGAAGTCTTGCTATTAGTAGTCATGTGAATTTGGTATTCGTTTGATATTTTGATGAGATGTATGTTGTCTTTCCTCTAGTGGTGTTATGTGATGTCGACTACATGGCACTTCACCATTATTTGGGCCTAGAGGAAGGCATTGGGAAGTAATAAGTAGATGATGGGTTGCTAGAGTGACAGAAGCTTAAACCCTAGTTTATGCGTTGCTTCGTAAGGGGTTGATTTGGATCCATATGTTTAATGTTGTGGTTAGGTTTACCTTAATACTTCTTTTGTAGTTGTAGATGCTTGCAATAGTGGTTAATCATAAGTGGGAGGCTTGTCCAAGTAAGGGCAGTACCCAAGCACCGGTCCACCCACATATCAAATTATCAAAGTACCAAACGTGAATCATATGATCGTGATGAAAACTAGCTTGACGATAATTCCATGTGTCCCTGGAGCTCTTTTCTCAAGTTATAAGAAATTGTCCGTGCTTATCCTTTGCTACAAAAAGGATTGGGCCACCTTGCTGCACTTTATTTACTTTATTTACTTGTACCTCATTACAATTTATCTCATCACAAAACTATCTGTTACCTATAATTTCAGTGCTTGCAGAGAAAACCTTATCAAAACCGCTTATCATTTCCTTTCTCCTCTGGGTCTCGACACTCTTACTTTATCGAAGGACTATGATAGATCCCCTACACTAGTGGGTCATCAAGACTCTTTTCCGTGGTGTTGCTCGAGTAGCGAGCGCCTGTGAGGAACTTGGTAAGGAAACATTTATTTAGTGTGCTGAAATTTTTGTTACTTGTTACTATGGAAACTAACTTTGAGGGGCTTGTTCGGGGTATCTTCACCCCGACTGAAGAGCAAAGAGTTTCTCCTCAACCTACTAAACCTACTGAAAATATTTACTTTGAGATTCCTTCGGTATGATAGAGAAACTGCTAGCTAATCCATTTGGTGAGATGGAACATTGCATCCCGATTTACACCTTATCTTTGTGGATGAAGTTTGTGGATTATTTAAGTTTGCATGTATTCCCGATGATGTTGTCAAAAGGAAGGTCTTCCCTTTATCTTTGAAGGGAGATGCATTGACATGGTATAGGCTATGTGATGATACGGATCTTGGAATTATAAACGATTGAAGTTGGAATTTCGACAGAAGTTCTATCCTATGCATCTTGTTCATCGTGATCGTAATTACATATATAATTTCTGGCCTCGTGAAGGAGAAAGCATCGCTCAAGCTTGGGGGAGGCTTAAGTCAATGTTATATTCATGCCCCAATCATGAGCTCTCCAGAGAAATGATTATTAAAAAAATTTATGCTCGGCTTTCTCTCAATGATCGCAACATGCTCGATACTTCCTGTGCTGGTTCTTATATGCTGAAGACTATTGAATTCAAATGGGACTTATTTGAAAGAATTAAATGCAACTCTGAAGATTGGGGTTCCGATGATGATAAGGAGTTAGGTATGACACCTAAGTTTTATTGTGTTAAATCTTTTATGGATACCGATGCTTTTCGTGGATTTAGCACTAAATATGGACTTGACTCTGAGATAGTAGCTTTTTCCATGAATCTATTGCTACTCACGCTGATCTCCTAAGGAGAAGTGGTTTAAATATAACCTCCCCGAGGGAGTCCTCGACTAGGGGTGTCCGATAGCCGACTATCATCGCCACCTGCACTCCAAGACTATGAAGATACAAGATTGAAGACTTCGGCCCGTGTCCGATGGGACTTTCCTTGGCGTGGAAGGCAAGCTTGGCAATACAGATATGTAGATCTCCTACCATTGTAACCGACTGTAACCCTAGCCCTCTCCGTGTCTATATAAACCGAGGGTTTTAGTCCAGAGGACTAACAACCATTACAACAATCATACCATAGGCTAGCTTCTAGGGTTTAGCCTCCTTGATCTCATGGTAGATCCACTTGTACTACCCATATCATCAATATCAATCAAGCAGTGAGTAGGGTTTTACCTCCATCGAGAGGGCCCAACCCGGTAAAAACATCGTTTCTTGTCTCCCGTTACCATCCGCCTAGACGCATAGCTCAGACCCTCACTACCTAGATCCGCACGTTTTGACAATCGACATTGGTGCTTTCATTGAGAGTTCCTTCTCGTCGCCACCGATAGGCTTGATGGCTCCTTCGATCATCAACAACAACGCAGTCCGTGGTGAGACTTTTCTCCCTGACAGATTCGTGGTTTGGCGTGCTTTTAATCGCGCCAATTCACTCTGGCCGCCTGGAGCAGATCGAAGCTACGCCCGCCATCATGTCGATTTGAAGCCTAAATCACGGCAGCATATCCAGAGACTTGATCTTCGACGGATTCGAGACATGTACCGAAAGGCCAAGACCGCTGCGATGGGCATGATTTAGCTCAGTTTGACGGACGGCCCTCGAGGTCAAGACATGAGTCCGCCCCGATCCTTAATTCGAGCCGACCACGCAGATCGAGGACGGTTTCTAGACACCGCTGGCTGCAACTTCTACGTGATGGAGCCGAATATCGACTCTTGTCCCTTGTAAAGCTCGTGGACTCGAGGTGCCGGACTCTCGCCGACTATTTAACTCCTCGCGCTTACCAATCGAATCCGATTGGGCGCCGATCATGGAGTTCACCGCCGGACATCTTTCAGCACCCCCTTTGGCGACATTCTGAATTCGCTAAAGTATCTCTCGTTATCGATAGCATCGCCGATCAAGGTCGATTTACGTTAGATGCGGACGATTTAAGAAATTCAAAGCCCACCCACCACCCACTTTGTAGCCACTGCCGACGATTTAACCGACATGTTAGACTATTGAGACCAAGACATCGACGGATGGACGACGATGCCGAGACGATTAAGAACCAAGGCCTACCAGTAATCGGAAAGCCACCTCAACTCATGATATATATATATATGGTGGACACCCCAAAAGGAGAGCGATAACAAGGAACAACGGACGCGCAAAGGATAATTCTTAAAACAACCAAAACGGCGACGCAAGCGCCCCCCAAGTCCCGCCGACAACAATAAAGCACCTATAATGACCCAGCCAGAGAGCAGGGCAAACCAAAGGACGCATTTAACATGCAACTCAAGCAACCATCCTAACAGGATGAATCGGATAATCAACCCATCCTCGGCGGAAACAATACTAGACGATCTCACGACACACCACCGAGCATAAGAACCTTCACAAAAGCCTTGTCGCCACCGCAAGAAGTTTGAAGAAGGTAAACGGAAGTTCAAAACAGCGGAAGACATACTCGTAATGAGGTGGAGCAAAGTACTCAAGACCGCTGGACAAATATGGCAATAGCCACCAAGCAAAGAGCTACCCAAAGCGCAAGCTGCCGTCCGATTCGACGAGGAGGCCGAGAGCCCCACAATCAAAGCAAAGAGGCCGCTATCGGATAGGTGACCAGATGATGTGCCAAGAGCGGCAAGCGGCGCCACACAAGCCGCACATGACACACATAAAGATCTCGCAAAACAGATGGGTCTGGTCAGTCCATTTATGGGCCAAAGAAGAGGGCCCTCAGAAGCAGCAGAACACGCCGAAAGTGTTCAAGATAACGGCACACCTAATACAGGGGCGCCAGACACCCACTATGTTTCACAGATGAGGTGCCGGATCATGAATTTCCAATGATTCAAGCCCGTAAACATAGAGACATACGACGGAACAATGAATTCTTGAGTCTGGATTGAGGATTACATCCTATACATACATATGGCTAGAGGAGACGATCTCCATGCCATAAAATATCTACCCTCAAGCTCAAAGGGCCAGCTCGACATTGGCTCAAAAGCCTCCTTAAAATACCATTGAAGTTGGGAAGAGCTCGAGGACGCTTAGAGCAAATTTTAGGGACTTATGTCCGCCTCCTGATGCGTATGATTTAAGTCACATAACCAAACAGCCCGAGAGTCATTGCGGTAAATTTTGGAACAGGTTCCTCACCAAAAAGAACCAAATAGTCGATCGTCCGGACGCAAGCCTTAGCAGCTTTTAAACACAACGTCTGAGACTAATGGCTCGCCAGACACCTCGCCAGAAAAGCCAAGAACAATGGTCGCGCTTAATCTCTCATGACCCGCTATGGGAAGATAGCTGGCTAGCAAGATGCAGCACCAAGTGACCCGAGTACATCCGAGATCGAGATGGAATGGAAATCAGGCAAGCGAAAGGATCAGCAATAAATAAAGAAAACGGCCCAAAGAACACGGCGGTCAACGCCAAACGAGGATGGACTACTCGATATTGATCCTATAATCGACGGACTACAATTTATACAAGTCCTAGTGGATGGCGGCAGCGTATTTAAACTCGCTATATCCGGACACAACCGCAGTTGGGGATAGACCCTACTAAAATTCGCCATAGCCGCACTTCCTTCCAAGGAGGATGCCATGCCCTTGCGCCAAGTGCATGTGTCCCTACTACTAGAAGTTGTGTCCCGTCACCCAACAACTTCCCGCACAAAAGCTAATCTTCCATGTCGCCCCATTCAAAAGTAGCCATCAAGCACTATTGGGACGGAAGCTACCGCTTTTAACGCAATACCGCACCACGCCTTCTTTACACTTAAAATGCCCGTCACACAGATCATCTCATTAAAAGGTCGTTGACATTTACCCCGGACACGCTTAGGCGAGTCCGCATAAATAAACTAGGGGATCCTTAGTCGCATACCCTTCACCGTGGGCTCAAGCGATGAACAATAAAGAGCCAATAAAAGCTCAATGTCGATGTCTAAACCGCGGATCTCGGTAGGGGGTCCCGAATCGTACGCCTAGGCGGATGGTAACAGGAGACAAGGGACACGATGTTTACCAGTGTTCGCCCTCTGATGGAGGTAAAACCCACGCCCTACTTGATTAATATTGATGATGTGTATTACAAGAGTGGATCTACCATGAGATCAAGGAGGCTAAACCCTAGAAGCTAGCCTATGGTATGATTGTTGTAATGGAGGTTATGTCCCACGGATTAAAGCCCTCCGGGTTTATATAGACACCGGAGGGGGCTAGGGTTACACAGAGTCGGGTTACAATGGTAGGAGATCTACATATCCAGATTGCCAAGCTTGCCTTCCACGCCAAGGAAAGTCCCATCCGGACATGGGACGGAGTCTTCAATCTTGTATCTTCAGAGTCTTGGAGTCCGCGGACGATGATAGTCCGCTGTCCGACACCCCTAGTCCAGACTCCTCAAGAGTCCTCTAACTCGGGCTTCAATGACGATGAGTCCGCGCGATAATGTTCGGCATTGCAAGGCGGGTTCCTCCTTTGAATAATCCAGAAGATTGTGAACACCAGATAGTGTCCGCTCGCAAAATAAATTCCACATTCCACCGTAGAGAGAATAATATATACACAAGTTCAATCACGACGCTTTTTGTGGCATGACGCCACACCACTACCAAGCCTTTACTTGAATCGCTTTTTATTATACCACCTCAGCCGCTTAGCGAGCGGTTTCTTGGCACGCCTTGTCGGGCAGAGATCCTGGTTTCTTTATTCCGGATTTCATCAATACGGGCGGTAACCCAACCGCGCCTGCCGCCACGCCTCTCTATCGGGGCAAATCCTTAACGGTCACGGACGGCTCTTGGTATTCCCCTTTATAACAGACCAAGGCTTGTTCTTTTCTTCAATCTTCCAATCGAATCTTCTCCTTGCTCCAAGTTCCAACACCCAGAGCCCAGATTCGAAAGTGCTTGACCTTCAACACGTCCGCCCGACCTTCAGGTCGGTGGTGCCCTCCGCCGCCACGGAGGAGGACGTGCGAAAGATGCGGAGGCCAAGCACTGCCTTACGAGGTTTCTCAGACAGCCGCCTCGGCCAAGGGCAAGGCCATCCCCACACCCGAGCCCGGCGAGTATGTCGCCTTTGTATCCCACCTCCTTCGGGTTTAGGCTTCCGACGGATCCTTTTGTGAGAGGGCTCATGTTCTACTATGGGTTGGAATTCCATGACTTGGCTCCGAGTCCATCCTCCATATCTCTCGTGATTCATCGCTGTCTCGGAAGCCTTTCCTCCTCAAGGTTACCCCCACTTCGCCTGTGGGTCAAGACCTTCAATGTGGAGCCAAGATGGCTCTGGGGCGCTGTCGGAATGCGGCGGCGGCCAGAAGGTGAGGGCCGATGCCTCGGGCCCGAGGGCTCCTTCCAAGAGGAGCTCGGCTTATGGCAGCAGGAGGGTCCTATATCATCAGCCCCGAGGGGCAAGCAGTGTAAGCCGCCGCCTGCTCCGCTTTGGGACCTCCACGACGGTTGATGTCGTGGGTCAACCGAGGGCTCAATTGGGGTCACAAAAGACATGCCCCTATTGCAGGCCGGATTCGAGACCTCCAAGCGAGGGAGATCGATCTGTCGTGGTGATGCAAAGTTACGCCACTAGGCGCCTCCTCGCCTCGCAACGCCGGCCCTCTCCGGCTATGGGAGTTCAACCCGAGGGACCACGGATTCTCCAACACTTCATGGGTACGACACCCGTGGAGATGTACAAGTTGTTCTTCTGACCACAAGTGGCGGTCCGAATTGACCGAGGATGCCGCCTGCTGCAATCGCCTGATACTCCAAGTAAGTAGCTCGTGTTCGGACGCACCATTTGTTTGCTTTCATCAATTCGCTTTTTAACCTGCTATCCTCCAACAGAGTGGATTATGCAAGCAAAGCTGATAAGGTGTCCGCCCCTCCCAGACCGCACCGAGCCCGTGGCTGGTCGTAATGTTGAGGTTGCGCCTGTAAGAAGGCAAGGGGAGAATAGAGGAGTTACAGCCCGCCAAAGGGGGCGCTGAAGAAGGGGGACCGAGAACCTCCCTCCGTGGGGAGAAGAGGACCGCCCAAGACCCGGAGGCCAAAGCCCCTAAGCGGGTAAGAAATCTTGTCGGAGGGTCTCAAGGTCTGGGAGGCCCCGCCGCATAGTCTTCTAAAGAATCAGCCTCTAGCGAGCCGTGAGTAGGAAAAGGGGAATTCATTAATGAAAAACATCCCTATTTGTGCTTCCGAGGATAACCGAATTTTTACCTTGTAGTTCGGATCCGCAACCTTCTCGATGAGCTCGCCTTCGGGATCTTCGTCCGACATGATGGAGAGCGAGACGCCTCGTCGCCGCGCTGGCCGATAGGGGCGGACGAGCCTCAAGTGTCGCCACGGAGGGTATCTCGAGCCCAGCAGAGCCGAAGAGTTCGGCGCACGACTAGTGTTCGCCGGGAGTCAAGGATCCGCTTGAGAGGGCGTCTGTTCTCGTAAGATCACCGCATTGATGAGCATGGTGATCGGAAGGATTTCGTCTCGCCGAAAGCGGATTGCACAATGCCGCCGTGAGTTTGTCGGCGGGTTTGAGGTACGTAAAATGACGCGCTTTTTGATAGTTTTGCACATGAAAGTGCGCTCGGTAGATAGTAGCCCCGAGACTCAAGAGGTTGTCGAAAGCGACAGCTGCGTCGAGGATCAAAATCGCAGTATTGAGTGTCGCTTTCCTATGCAGTGGCGGATAGTCCGGGCTAGCCAGATCGATGGAGTTGCCGAATTAATGCGCAACTCGATGTAGCGGATGCGACATCGCTTAGTCAACAAGCTTACTTGACGAGTCGCAAGGTTAATTGATTCTCCTCAGACACCTATTAAGGGACCCAAAGCTCACCTCTTACAATATTTATGCTTGACGCAGATGGTGTGCCATCGGAGAGCCTTCGTGCGTAACTTGCTCTGCCAAGGAGCAGGCCGAAGAAGCAACGCCGTACTCGAGGGCGGCCGAGGAGTTAGAAGTCGAAGGGTCGCACACGCCAAGCAGTGGAAGAGGTGGCTGAATTGGCCGTTAAATTTAAGGATGCTACCGATCGCAATGAGGTTCTTGAAAAGGAGCGCCTATCGGAGCGAGAAGACCTGTGAAGGCCACCGCCGAAGCCAAGGATGTCCGCTCGCAATGAGGGCTATGAAGGAGGAGCTGCGCCAAAGTCGAGACATTGTGGTCGGCAAGCCTTTTCGCCTACGCCGCAGTTTACGGATCCAAAGTATGTCCAGCTTGGCCAGTGGGGTCCGGAGGATCCATATATGGACTTAGCGGCGAAAAGGGCAGATGCCGCAGTACTTCCGGCCGAGGGATCACAAGACTAAGAGCTATTTTGGTCTCAATTCCATAGTCCGGATCGCTCACTCACCGACCGATCGGTTGGCCGAATGGGCTGAGCTGAACAGGATGTCCGGACTTGCCATGACGGATATAGTGGCTCATGTCTGGCCAGAGAGGCCCAAGGCGACGAGCTACTTTGGCTTATTGCAGCAATTTCTTCGGGCGGTGCCGCATATCAAGGAGATGAAGCGGTCGGCCTGCATAGAGGGTGCGCGGATGGCCCTTGCCCATGTGAAGACACATTGGACAGAGATGGATGCCGCCACAGAGCAACCTGTGGTTCGACGAAAGCCGGTTACCCGCCGAGCACTATTTTGGGGAAGTTATGCGTGGTGCTCGTGGTAATAGAGTCGCAGCTGTTTCAAAAATGTCACGCTCAAATGAACATTTGTAAAACAATGGTTATGATGTAATCGCTTTTTATACTTGTGCTGCTCCAAGTATTGAAATATCTCCTATGCGGCCGCTTATGTATACATGTATAACCCGAAGATGGCAGTCTTAGGTTTCAGCCCCCACGCACAAGGTGCGGGGTGTTCGCAAAAATAGCGATTTTCACACTTAATCCGACGCCTCGGTCCCGCTGAGGAGGTGGTAGCGTGAGCAAACGAGGCAATCCGGACTATGATGCTTTATCACTTTCACTTAGCCATTGAGTTCGAGGGTGGTGTTACGATATAACTTCGGGGCACCAAGGCTTCCAAATCTGGGCGCTGGTGTGCCCGACCGAAACGGTCCTTCACAAAGCGGGGAATTCTAAACATTCCGGTTGTCGATCGAGTGGTCGATTACCTCTCCAGATCATGACACGCTTTCTCGCTTTCTATCGAGGTGCTCACCAAATTAACCGGGGCACAATGATAGTAGTTCTCCGGTGCCCGCTAGCCGGCGATACGGAACGAAGGCAAAAAACACAAAGAGCCGGGCAAACCCAACATTCACCAAAGACATGATTCGAGCTGATGCATATAAGGCCTAATCTCGAGACGCCGAACACTCCCTAAGGTGTTCGGTCTTTATAATAATGGGCAGGATAATGCCCTAAGCCCCTAGTGTCCGTGCACGCAAGGTCATCTCGACGCGGCCGATGCCAAAACATCGTGCCCACACCGGTTATAATGAGAAGCCAGGGGATTATAGCAACAAGAGACAAGAAAAAGGTTTACGCAGGTCTTAATCTAAAAGAATCCTTGCCACGGGTCCCTACCGCACGCCCGCACCGTTCTCCGCAGCCGCTATCCTCGACGGTGTGCATGTTGTTCATCCCAGTAAAAGAGAGGAACTTAGTTTGAAAGAAAATCGTATGCGTAAAAAAGGTATATGAAAATATTAATAAGTAAAGCGGAGTCTATATTAGCTCGTTGTTTCTTATACGCCAAAGACCTTGTGATGGGGCGCGGCTAGGGAGCCCTAGTTTATTTGTGCCGGACTCGTTTAGCCGTGTCCCGGTCTTTACATGACTAAGAATGAAATGATGCCATGTGGACCGGCATTTTAAGTGTAAGAGACGCAGAATGTGGTATGGCATTGAAGCGACAAAAGCTTCACGTCCCAATAGTGCTTGATAGCCACTTTTGAATGGGGGCTACATGAAAAATAGTTTTTCATTGCCGGAAGTTGTTCGTGACCCAACACAACTTCTAGTAATAAGGAACCCGCACTTGGCGTGAGGGCTCCGGCGCTACTCCTTTAAAGGAGGTGCGGCTATGTCGAATTTTAGTAAGGTCTATCCCCAACTTGCTGATTGTGTTTGGATATAGCAGGTTTAAATCGCTGCCTCCGCCCATCGTGACTTGTGTAAATTGTAGTCCGTCGATTATAGGATCCAAAATCGAGCAGTACCATCCTCGCATTCCAATGCTTCGGAGTAATCCAGTGGTCGAAAGTGATTGGTTTTGACATCCAATCTCGAGGTTCCGCTGGGTGGACCGTGCGAGACCCATCTTAGCGGTGCGGCATTGTTTTTCCGTGATCATCACATGAAGTGAGTTTATCGCTGACTTCGTGGGAAAGTATTTTGTTTTCCTGCTCGCTAGTGGGGTTTGTCATCATCTTCGCTGATGCGCTGAGCCCTTGTGTTCGGCATTTAGTCGGCCGGACTATTTGAAAACCCAACAATCTCGGTGGGTGTGGTTTGCGTGCCTTCCGGGTACCGTGGATTTGACATATCCGATCCAAAATTTTGTTTGTTGATAGTTCATCACCGTTATCCTTAAGAGGCAAAGTGTTTTGTTGTTTGGTCATGAAGCTTTTGAATCCGCGCCGACGCCGCTTTTTTGGCTTTTTCTTTATTCCGCATCGATCCTTTCTCGCACCGTGACTTTCCGCTTTCCATCTCTACTCGGATGTACTGGGCGCCGGTGCTGATTCGCTAGTCCGGTTATCCTCCCCGCAAAAGCGGTCATGAGGCTTGTTAGCGCGACATTGTCCTCGGCTTCTTGGCCGAGGTGTCCGCAAGCCATTCGCCTTCGGACGTTGTGTTTAAAAGCTGCTAAGGCTTCAAGCGTCCTGACAATGACTATTTGGTTCTTTTAGTAAGGAACCTGCTCCAGCATTTGCGGCCGACTCTCCGGGCTGTTGAGTTATATGACTTAGATCATCTCAGATCCGAGAGGGCGGACATAAGTCCCTTGAAAATTTTCTTCTAAACGCTGGCCCCCGAGCTCTTCCCAACTTCCAACAAGGTTTTCTCGGGAGGCTTTTGAGCCAAAATTTAGCTGCCCTTTGAGCTTGAGGGTAGATATTTTATGGCGTGAGATCATCTCCTCTAGCCATATGTATGTGTAGTATGTAATCCTCATCCGCATCTGTGGTCTCGTTGTTCCGTCAGAAGCCTCTATGTTTATGGGTTTAAACCCCGCTGGGAATTTGTGGTCCAAAGACCTCATTGGTGAAACATAGTGGGTGTGCTACCTCAGATTTGGGTGTGCTGTTGTCTTCAACACTTGACGGTTGTGCTGTCAGCCTCTTTTTGGCCCAGAATGGACCTGGCTGGGCCATCTATTTTCCTGTGGTCATGAGTTGGCTGCATGCGCGCGCTTGCTAGATTTTGGCCCGCATCTGTCGCCTATCCGCCAGCGGCTCTTTGTTTTTTGACCGTGAGGGCTCTATGGCTTCCTCACAAATTCTAGCAGAAGCTGTGTTTTGATAGGTCTTTGATTGGTGGTCATTGCCATATTTGTTCCGGGTCTTGAGTACTTTTGCTCCACCTCATTCTCGAGTATGTCTTCCGCTGTTTTGAGCTTCCGCTTTTCCCGCTTCAAGCTTCTTGCGGTGGTGACGAAGTCTTCGTGGAAGGTTTTTATGTTCGTGGTATGTCCGCGTGAGGTCATCCGGATCGTTGGTTTCGCGGATTGGATTGATTATCCGATTCGCCTTGTTCGGTGGTTGCTTGGTTGCATGTTCGCCGTCCACCGATATATCCTCGCTCTAACACCGGTCGCTGGGAATGCTGCCGTTTTGCCGAGGCGGGGCTTTGGGGCGGCGCTGCCACCGCTTTTGGTTGTTTATCGGCGGGTTATCCTTGCCGCGCTTCGCTGTTCCTCGCCGCCGCCCTTTGGGGTATCCACCATATATACTTCATGCCGGGTGGCTTCCAGCGCCCTCGAGGCGCTGGTTCTCGTTTCGCCTCCCATCGCCGCTCATATCGCCGATGTCTTCGAGTCGAGTCTAGCTCGCTTGCTAGATCGCCGAAAAGGGCTACAAAGTGGGTGGTGGTGGGCTCAATTTTTCTTCGTCTGTGATCCCAGCCCATCCTCGCCATAGTCCAGCCAGGTCTCCTGGATAGCGTAGAGATGCTTTAGCAATTTAGGATGTCGCCAAAAGGCGAAAGTGCCGAAAAGATGTCCGCCGATGGTAAACTCCATGATCGGGCGCCCAATCGGATTCGACAAGGCAGAGGCGCCGGAGGTCTGGAGTCCGGCAGGGAGTCCGCACCGGAGTCACGAGCTTTATGGAGGACAAGGTCGAGTTCGCCCATCGACGCAGGTTGCAAATTCCGAGGCGGTGTCCAGCCACCGTCCTCGATCGGCGATCGGGTCCGGATCAAGGCCGGAGCGGATTCGTAAAGCGGCCACCAAGGCAAAGGTCCGACGGCAGAGCTAAATCATGCCCATCATGACGGCACAAGCACGCTGGGTCAGGCTCGTCCGTCAAGATCAAGTCCCCGCGATGTCCGCCGTGAAGTTTAGGGTTTCCAACCTCGACTCGATGGCCAGGGCGAAGCTGATCTACTCCGGGCCCGTATGGCTAAGTGAGTTGCCCAGCAGGCGCGGCCAATACGAAGATCTGTCCGGGAGAAAAGTCTCACCTCGACGGCGTTGTTGATTGAAGAAGCCATCGAGCCTATCGGTGACGGCATATAGGAACTCTCAATGAAAGCACCAATGCCGTGTCAAACCGCGGATCTCGGTAGGGGGTCCCAACTGCAGGCGCCTAGGCGGATGGTAACAGGAGACAAGGGACACGATGTTTTACCTGTGTTCGGGCCCTCTTGATGGAGGTAAAACCTCACGCCCCGCTTGATAAATGTTGATGATGTGTATTACAAGAGTGGATCTACCACGAGATCAAGGAGGCTAAACCCTAGAAGCTAGCCTATGGTATGATTGTTGTAATGGAGGTTATGTCCTACTTGACTAAAGCCCTCCGATTTATATAGACACCAGAGGGGGGCTAGGGTTACACAGAGTCGGTTACAATGGTAGGAGATCTACATATCCAGATTGCAAGCTTGCCTTCCACGCCAAGGAAAGTCCCATCCTGACACGGGACGGAGTCTTCAATCTTGTATCTTCGTAGTCTTGGAGTCCGTGGACGATGATAGTCCGCCGTCCTGACACCCCCTAGTCCAGACTCACACTCAACTTTATTCATTCATTCATACTTTGCTTTCATTACATTTTTGCACGATTTCTTTTCAAACTAAGTTCTCCTTTACGTGATGAACAAGATGCTACACCCATCTAGGATAGAGCACAACGGTGACACAAAGCGCAGACGCAAAGCAGGGACCCGTCATGAGGATTCTTTTCAGATTAAGACCTCAGAAACCTTTCTTACTATCTCTTGTTGATACACATCCCCGGTTCTTTTTAGTATAACCGAGGAGGAGGCCCGCTGCTTGGCATTGGTCATGTAAATTTTTCGCCTGCACTGACACTAGGGGCTTAGGGCATTGTTCTGCCCGCCATCATAAAGACCTAATACCATAGGGAGTGTTCGCGCCCTCGAGTTAGGCCTTATATGCATCAGCTCGTAATCATGTCTTTGGTCAAATGTTGGGTTTGCCCGATCCTATGTTTTGCTGCCTTACGCTCAGATCATCGGCTAACGCTGCACTGTGGAGAACTCATCAGACAGTGTCTCCGCTTGGCCGCTGAGCACCTCAAGAGAGAAAGTCGAAAACCGATCGTTATGATACAAATGAGAGATCGTCAACCACTCGATCGACAACCGAATGTTTAGAATTCTCCGCTTGACGGGACCATTTCCGTCAGTACATACGCCGCCTCGAATTCGAGAGCGCCAGCGCTCCTAGGGGCTATATCATAGCCCCACCTTCAACTCCTATGGCTAAGTGAAAGTGATAAAGCATCATAGTCCCGGTTGCCTCGCTTGTTACGCTACCACCTCCTTTACAGTGACCAAGACGTTGGATTAAGTGTGAAAATGCGCTATTTTGCAAACACCCCGCACCATGTGTGTGGGGGCAAGTCAAGATCGCCATCTTTCAAAGTTATACACGAAGCATACATTAACTACCAAGACAGAGATATTTCAATACTTGAATCCACAAGTATAAAAAGCACTTATATTATGAATATCGCTTACATATCATAAAGATCATTTGAACATGACATTTTTTAGCATCGCACTTATTACATGAGCACCCCGCAGATCTTCACCAAGATAATGCTCGGGTAACCGCTCTCGCCCCAACCGGTTGCAACATCGCGGCATCCATCTCCGCCAAAGATGTCTTCACACGGCGAGGGCCATCCGCACCCTCTATGCAGGCCGACCGCTTCATCGCTTTGATATGCGGCACCGCCCCAAGGAATTGCTGCAATAAGCCAAAATAACTTTTCGTTTGGGCCTATCCGCAGATATGAGCCACTACATCCGCCATGGCAAGTCCGACAATCTATTCAGCTCAGCCCACTCAGCCAACCGATCGTCACCGAAGTGAACGCCCGGACCGTGGAATTGAGACCAAAAAGCTCTTCCATCTCGTGATCCTTTGACTTCGGAAGTGCATAACAAAGATCCCACGACTCGCCGCTAAATCCATATATGGATCTTCCGGACCCCACAACGGGCTGGCCGAGCATATACGGATCTGTGGAACTTCGCTCACAGCAGTAAAGGGTTTGCCACCGCAATATCTCCTACCGGCGCAGCCCTCCTTTATAGCCCTCATTGCGTAATCCAGCATCCTTGGCTTTGGCGGTGGCCTTCTTCGTGTCCTCTTGTTTCACTCGGTTCTTTTTCAAGAACCTCATAGCAATGCGGTAACATCCTTCACTTCACGCCATTTCGCCATCTCCTCCCCGCTCGGCAAAGGAGCAGCCCTTTCGGCTTCTAGCTTTCACGCCGAGTACCAAGATCACCCTTCTAGCCTGCGCCTTGGCTCGAAAGCAAGCTCGTCAAGGTCCTCCACAGCAGCGGCACCATCTCGCATTAAGCATACATGTTGTAAGGAGGAGCATCAGCTCCTTTACTAGGTGACCACGGAGAAACAAACCTACCTTGTGACTCACAAGTCGCTTATCGACCAAATACGATGTCCGTGATCAGAACGCCGAGTGCCGCTTTAGTTCGGCAACTCCATCAGTCCGGCTGGCCACCGGACTATCCACCACCTTCATAGGAAAGGCGAGGATTAATACCTGAGATTATGATCCTCGGCACGCTATCGCTTTCGACAACATACCGAGTCTCAGGGGCTACTATCTATACAGGGTGCACTTTATGTGTAAAACCTGCCGAAAGGTATGTCATTTTATGTACCTCAAACCCCGCCAAAGAAACTTCTTACTAAGATCATGCAACCCGCCCGGGCGGATGAAATTATTTCAATCACCGCACTCATCAATGCATGCTGATCTTCCGAGATAGACGCCTCTCAAGCGCATCCTTCACCTCCCCGTCCAGACACCCGCTTGGTGCTAAACTCCGCCCTCGCCGACTCGGGATACCTCCGTAATGACACTGTCGTCTCCCCACCGACGGTAAGCGGCAGATGGAGGCGTCTCGCCTTCCATCATCTCCTGACGAAGGTCCTCAAGACGAAGCTCACCGAGAAGGACGGAGATCCGAACTATAAGGTAAACACTTCGTTATCCTCGTAGCAAAATAGGGATGTCCTTATTACAAAACTCCCTACTTACGGCTCACTGAGGGCTGATTTCTTAAGGAGACAAGGCGTCGGGCTTTCCCGGCTAGGACCTCTCGTGAAGATCTCTTCCCCGCTTTGAGGCCTTGGCCTCCGGGTTCGGAAGCAATCTTTCTCCCCTTGAAGGAGGGATTTCGATCCCCTTTTCTCAAAAGCCTCCTGGTAGAGGCGGCAGCTTTCTATTTTCCCTTCGCTTTTCTCCAAGGCGCAACCTCCAAAGATTGACCAAAGACGGGATCCGCCGCGCGTCTCCGGAGGGGGCCG
>JAHHZJ010001836.1:0-24141 GCA_021437245.1 Aegilops speltoides | reverse complement strand
AACTTGAGGCAATAATGGATGATATGATACCAATATGATATGGTATGTATGCAATGGAAGTTATGGACCACTAATGTGCACAAGTAACGCTGCTGCAATACTCAAATGGCTAGTCTCGAGGTAAGTGACGAAAATGGGCTAGGGGTTAACAATGCAATTTGCAAGGATATACAAAGGTGTCGTCGAGGTTACCGCCTCTGGATGATGAGTGGCGGTGTTCTTGGTGTAGATACCAAGATGATGGAGACTCCCCTGGCAGTCTAAACACCTTAGAAACGGAAAACCGCAAACTCAAAATCTCAAATGACAAATGGTGGTAGCGGAAAGCGGTGGTGTGTTGCACTAGGCAATGTGGAAGGGATGATGGGCTATACACGGTGTAAGAGTTAGCACACGGTCCCAAGTAGTCAAACACCTTAGAGACACAAGCCACAACTCAAACAAGCTCAAACAACTATCAAGTTGTGGGTTGTCTAAGTGGTGGGTCAATGTAAGTATGAAGTGGTGGTGGTTGATGAAGAAGCAACTGTCCCTAAGTAGCCTAAACACCTTAGAGACTCAAATCGCAACTCAAACAACCACTAATGCTATAAGGAACAAATGGGTTAGGCCATAAGTCGGTTTATGGATGTGGTGGAAGCCCCAGCAAAGATGCCAAAATTCATCAAATGTGATGGTGTCAAATGAGGTTGGTAGTATTTTTGTGGGAAGGGGATGTCAATAGCTTCAAAACGAGCTAAAGAACGTCAAAATCGGAGTTCGGATGAATTAGCGGCAAAACGGTGAAACTCGGAATGCTGAAACAGTCACGTGCGGTAGTACTGCTCGATTTTAGTATCCGCGGGGACGGTAGTACTGCGCTGATGGGGTAGTAGCACCGGACTTTTTTGTACTGCGCGGTTACGGTAGTACCGCACGGAGGTGCGGTAGTACCGCTCGGGTCGGGAATTTTCGTAGATTGATCGACGCGATGGGGCGGAAATGGATGATTTCGTCAAAATTGAGAGATTTCGTGGATGGAAAGTGGGAAACTTGGGAGATGCTAGATCCACTCGAAAACAAGCAAATCCATGGATCAAATCCAACAAAACTTCATCAAACCAACAAACAAAAAAACGGCTATTTTGGGGATTTTCGATTTAGGCAAGAACACACAAAATCAAGCTAGAAAAAGAGGGTAGGGTCCAAAAACGCGATCAACGTGGCCATGATACCATAATGACAGAGGTGGAACCCTAATTCGCCGATCATTTCACGAGAGGAACTCACGGAGAACACGATGAACACGGGAAGAACAGAGAGAAATCACACGGAAACACTCAAGAACAAGTCCAAATCACACATCCACTAGACAATCAAACACACAAGATCACAAGGTACATGAACAACAAAAGGAAAGATATAAGGAAGGCTCATCTCCAAGAGGAGGTCTTGATATCCTAGAGATCTTCCCAAAGTGCCTCACGATATCCCCGCAGGATCTTTCTCACATGGAGGTCTTGAACTCCATGGGAGTGGTAGTCTCTCAAGAGTAGAGTAGAGCAAAGCTCACCTAAGAATGAGCTATCATATTTCAACCTAACCTAATAATGAGTGGGAGATATATAGTCTTCATCCAACGGGGTAAGTGAGAGGGGTTACATGGGCCCTAGGCCCGCTCAGCGAGCAGCACGGTAGTGGGTCAGTGGGCGTGAGTACCGCGAGGTCCCATGAAGACCGCTGGCTGAGCGCAGTACCGCTGACGACTTTTAGACCAGAAGGAGCGTAGTAGGAGCGGAAGTCACTGGCGCCATGAGTACCACTGGAGGAGCGGTAGTACTGCTGAGGGTGCGCGGTAGTACCGCGAGGTGCCGGAGCTTCTTCCTCCTTCTCTTCCATGCTTCTTTGCGGATGGTGAAGTTGTTCTGGGCCAGACTCCTCCCCGTCGCCTAGTGTTCCGACAATACCTATGCATGCACACGGTGGCGGTCAAGTAGATACCATCCTAAGAGCTGGTGAACACAAAGGAGAAGATTCACCTTATGTATGAGAAGTAGAGGTCGACGTGTCACTTGCCTGTTTGACTCTTGACATGGTGATGACCGTAGGATGCTCCGATCAACAGAGCTTCATCTTCCATGGCGCCAACAGGGCACACAAGTGATATTATTTGTCGTCAAGTAAGGGAAGAGGACATTTTATAGAGAATGCAAATCTCAGCGCAGATGATTGCTACTGAGGATGGTGGGTATGAGTCCGCTTAGTGACTATGATGAGGAGACTTTTGGCTCTTATTACACATGAGGAACACGTGGAGATGATTCTGATCAAGAGACACAATGGCTGCTGAAGATGCTGACAGGTATGAATGTTTAGTTGCTCAACGTGTTTTGAGTGCAGGTTACACAAGCTGAGCAAAATCAGAGGCATAATTTGTTCCATACAAAGGAGTTGTGAAGGAACGTCTATTCAAGGCCATCATAGATGGAGGGAGCTGCAACAACTTGGCTAGCATGGAGATGGTGGAGAAGCTATCTCACCACAAGACCACATCCACATCCTTACTACATCCAATGGTTCAACAACAGCGCAAGGTGAAGGTAACACGACTGTTCGTAATTTTAGATCTCTACATATGCTGATTATGTTGATTGTGATGTGGTACCTATGCAAGCATGTTCCTTGTTACTTGGTAGACCATGGCAATTTGATAAAAATTTGTACACCATGGTAGAAACAATCAGTATACTCTGTTCATAAGGATAAAATATTACTTTGCTTCCTATGACTCCTGAGTCCATTTTGAAAGATGATATTAATAGAGCTAATAAAGCAAAACAGGAGAAAATAAGAGTGAAAATCAGATTGTGGTAAAAGAATTTGAGCAACACATGAAGCCTAATAATAAACCATCTACTGTTGCTTCTGAAATTAAATTGAAAAGTGCATGTTTACTTGCCACCAAATCTGATATTGATGAGCTAGATTTAGCAAATCTATTTGCTATGCTTTTGTGTGCAAAGAGGCATTATTTTCATTCGAGGACGGTTTTCCTTTGCCCCTGCTGTCACTAACATTTTGCAGGAGTTCGCTGACGCTTTTCCACAAGACGTACACCGGATTACCACCTATTAGAGGGATTGAGCATCAAATTGACTTAATTCCCGTGCATCATTACCCAACCGCACCATACCGCATCAATCCAGAGGAGACGGCGAGATTATGCGGCAAGTACAGGAGCTGCTCGACAAAGGTTATATACGCCAATCCTTAGTCCTTGTGCTGTTCCTATTATTCAAGTGTCAAAAAGGATGGTACGTCACGATGTGTTGATTGTAGAGGCATCAATAATATTACTATTCGTTATCGCCACCCTATTCCTAGGCTAGATGATATGCTTGATGAATTGAGTGGTTTCTACAATATTCTCCAAAGTTGATTTGTAGTGGATACCATCAAATTCGTATGAAATTGGGAGATGAATGGAAAACAGCATTTAAAACTAAGTTTTGATTATATGAGTGGTTAGTCATGCCTTTTGGGTTAACTAATGCACCTAGTACTTTCATGAGATTAATGAACTAAGTTTTACGTGGTTTTCATTGACCATTTGTGGTAGTCTATTTCGATGATATACTGATTTATAGCAAATCTTTGGAAGAACATTTGAACATTTACGTGTTTTTAATGCTCTACGGATGCACGCTTGTTTGGTAACCTTGGGAAGTGCACCTTTTGCACCTAATTCGAGCATCTTTCTTGGCTATGTTGTTACTCCACAGGAATTGAAGTTGATAAAGCCAAGATTGAAGCTATTGAGAGTTGGCCGCAGCCCAAAACGGTAACACAAGTGAGGAGTTTCTTGGCCTCGCTGGATTCTATAGGCGTGAGAGATTTCAGCACCATTGCTGCACCTCTCAATGAGCTTACAAAGAAGGATGTGCTTTTGTTTGGGGTACCGTGACAGGAAGAAGCCTTCACGGTATTGAAAGATAAGTTGACACATGCCCTTTACTCCAACTTCCTGATTTTAATAAGACTTTTGAGCTTGAATGTGATGCTAGTGGAATTGGATTAGGAGGTGTGTTATTACAAGATGGCAAACCTGTTGCATACTTTTCTGAAAAAATTGAGTGGACCTAGTCTGAATTACTCTACTTATGATAAAGAATTATATGCTCTTGTTCGGACTTTAGAAACATGGCAACATTATTTATGGCCCAAAGAGTTTGTTATACATTCTGATCATGAATCTTGAAACATATTAAAAGTCAAGCTAAACTGAATCGTAGACATGCTAAATGGGTTGAATTCATTGAGACTTTCCTTATGTCATTAAACACAAGAAGGGTAAAGAAAATGTTATTGCTGATGCATTGTCTCGCCGCTATACTATGCTTTCACAACTTGACTTCAAAATATTTAGTTTGGAGACCATCAAAGATCAATATGCATGATGCTGATTTTAAAGATGTATTGCAGAATTGTAAAGAAGGAAGAACACGGAACAAGTTTGTCGTTAATGATGGATTTGTGTTCCGTACAACAAGCTATGCATTCCAGCTAGCTCCGCTCTTTTGTTGTTGCAGGAGGCGATGGAGGAGGACTAATGGGACACTTTGGCGTGAAGAAGACGGAGGACGATTTGCTACACATTTCTTTTGGCCAAAGATGAGACGGATGTTGAGCGCTTTATTGCTCGCTGCACTACATGTCAAAAGCTAAGTCACGACTCAATCCTCATGGTTTATATATGCCTTTGCCTGTACCTAGTGTTCCTTGGGAGGATATATCTATGGACTTTGTTTTAGGTTTACCTAGAACAAAGAAGGAGGATAGCATATTTGTTGTCGTGGATAGATTCTCTAAAATGGCACACTTTATACCATGTCATAAAAGCGATGATGTGCTGTCAATGTTTGCTGATTTGTTCTTTCGCGGAAATTATTCGCTGCATGGTGTGCCAAATACTATTGTTTCAGATCGTGATACTAAATTTCTAGCCACTTTTGGAGATGTTTATGCTAAGTTGGGGACTAAACTGCTTTTTAGTACTACTTGTCACCCCCAAACTGATGGACAAACTGAAGTAGTCAATAGAACATTGTCTACTATGCTTAGGGCTGTTCTGAAGAATAATAAATGGGAAGAATGCTTGCCCATATTGAATTTGTTATAATCGTTCATTGCATTCTACTACTAAGATGTGCCCTTTGAAATTGTATGGTTTCCTACCTGCACCTATTGATTTAGCTGGTCTTCCATCTTCGGAGAATTAATTTTGATGCTAAAGAACTATTGAATTGATTTTAAAATGCATGAGTTAACTAAGGAAAACATTGAGCGATGAATGCTAAATGTAAACTTGCTGGAGATAAGGGTAGAAACTCTATAGGCGTTGTGAGATATTTCAGCACCATTGCTGCACCTCTCGATGAGCTTACAAAGAAGGATGTGCCTTTGTTTGGGGTACCGTGACAGAAGCCTTCACGGTGTTGAAAGATAAGTTGACACATGCTCCTTTACTCCAACTTCCTGATTTTAATAAGACTTTGAGCTTGAATGTGATGCTAGTGGAATTGGATTAGAGGTGTGTTATTACAAGATGTCAAACCTGTTGCATACTTTTCTAAAAATTGAGGGCCTAGTCTGAATTATTCTACTTATGATAAAGAATTATATGCTCTTGTTCGACTTCTTTAGAAACATGGCAACATTATTTATGGCCCAAAGAATTTGTTATACATTCTGATCATGAATCTTTGAAACATATTAAAAGTCAAGCTAAACTGAATCGTGAGACATGCTAAATGGGTTGAAGTATTGAGACTTTCTCTTATGTCATTAAACACAAGAAGGGTAAAGAAATGTTATTGTCAGATGCATTGTCTCGCTGCTATATTATGCTTTCACAACTTGACTTCAAAATATTTGGTTTGGAGACCATCAAAGATCAATATGTGCATGATGCTGATTTTAAAGATGTATTGCAGAATTGTAAAGAAGGAAGAACATGGAACAAGTTTGTCGTTAATGATGGATTTGTGTTCCGTACAACAAGCTTATGCATTCCAGCTTGTCTGCTCGCCTTTTGTTGTTGCAGGAGGCGCATGGAGGAGGACTAATGGGACACTTTACGTGAAGAAGACGGAGGACGTATTTGCTACACATTTCTTTTGGCCAAAGATGAGACGGATGTTGAGCGCTTTTATCGCTCATTGCACTACATGTCAAAAAGCTAAGTCACGACTCAATCCTCATGGTTTATATATGCCTTGCCTCGCACTCTAGTGTTCTTTGGGGAGGATATATCTATGGACTTTGTTTTAGGTTTACACTAGAACAAAGAAGGGGGATAGTATATTTGTTGTCGGGATTGATTCTCTAAATGGCATGACTTATACCACCATGTCAATAAAAGCCGGCGATGCTGTTAATGTTGCTGATTTGTTCTTTCGTGAAATTATTCGCTTGCATGGTGTGCCAAATAATATTGTTTCGGATCGTGATACTAAATTTCTTAGCCACTTTGGAGATGTTTATGGGCTAAGTTGGGGATTAAACTGCTTTTTAGTACTACTTGTCACCCCTAAACCGATGGATAAACTGAAGTAGTCAATAGAACATTGTCTACTATGCTTAGGGCTGTTCTAAAGAATAATAAGAAAATGTGGGAGGAATGCTTGCCTCATATTGAATTTGCTTATAATCGTTTCATTGCATTCTACTACTTAAGATGTGCCTTTTTGAAGTTGTGTATGGTTTCCTACCTCGGCACCTATTGATTTGTCGCCTGCTCCATCTTCTCGGAGAAGGTTAATTTTGATGCTAAAGAACGTGCTGAATTGATTTTTAAAATGCATGAGTTAACTAAGGAAAACATTGAGCGATGAATGCTAAATATAAACTTGCTGGAGATAAGGGTAGAAAACATGTTGTGTTTGCACCCGGAGATCTTGTTTGGTTACATTTATGTAAGGATAGATTTCCGATGCAAATCAAAACTAATGCCATGCGGTTGCTGGTCCCTTTAAGGTGTTGGAGAAAATAAATGATAATGCATATAAACTTGAGCTGCTCTGCAGATTTTGGGGTTAGTCCAATTTTAACATTGCAGATTTGAAGCCTTATTTGGGTGAGGAAGATGAGCTCCGCGTGATGAGGACATCAATACCATTGTTACACCCATAGCCCCTGCTGCCATATACATACTGGACCAATTACTAGAGCTCACAAGACGCCAACTAAATTACTGTACTTTCGCTTTCTTGGTAATGATTCTAATGTTCATGAGAATATGATGCTGCCTTTAAATTGGATACATTTGTTTTGCTTACAAATGAAGGGCCTAGCTTGGAGAAGGATGAACATTGAGCAAGAACACACATGGAGTTGATGGCATGCGCAAGGAGATCAAGAACGGAGTTACAAGTGATGATTTCAGGACTTTGAAGCCACCATAAGGAGTGCATGAAGCCTTGGACGAAATATACAAGATGCCACTTCATAATATTCGCCCATAGGCTATTCTAGGTGCTACGTCACCTTATTATTGGGCCAGCCCATGTAATTTCGAAATACATTAGTATAGGCTATTTTTAGAGTCCGATGTGTGGGGAACAAGAGATAGGGTTAGTTTCGACCCCTCCACCAAGGGCCACGAAATTCACCCCTCTTCCTCCATATATACAGCCCTTAGGGCACCGCTTAGACTTGGGTTTTGTTTAGATCAAAAGTTCGCCATAGCTGCAACTTCTGCTGATTTCGCTTGTGTTCAACTACTGCATAAAGGCGCCACAGTAACCCCACCTTGATCAATAAAGCTTTCATCTTATATTCGCAATATCCATTGCAATCTCAGCTTCTTGCTTGTTCTTCGCTTGCTCGCAGGAAGAGAGACCCTCGTGGTCAGGTTGATCGTGTTCGCGGCGGTCAATAACTCTCGGAGTTGGTTTAGCGATTGCATATGCCGACGCCCTCGTGACGTCGTAGTCGGATCGACAAAGTCGATTTCCACCAAAGCGAAATCCACCATCTCATCGAAAGACGGGACACCTTCGCCTGCATCAAGTGGTATCAGATTTGTGTTGTTTCGGTGAGATTTTACAGTTGTAGTTTAGATCGAAGTCTGTTCTTCATACCTATAGTCCACTTAAAAAGCCACAAAAAATTAGGGTTAGTTCATCCCATCCGAACCAACTGAGCCTTTGCATAATCTTTTTTCTGTATTTGCTTGTTGAATTTATGTTGCATCGCCGTGTCAAGTTGCTGGTCTTAGCGCTAGTCTTTAGAGTTTCGAAGTTCTCGCTCACAAAGTTGTCACGCCGCTGCCATATACCACCACCACATATTCACCGCTAATCCGAATCCATATACGCCACCACACATCCGGGCCGCCATCACGCCCATCCGAGTCCACCTGCAACATATATCCGCCACCAGTCCGAAGTTCCACCAGATTCATCTCCGCCACCAGTCCGAAGTTCCACCAGATTCATCTCCGCTACCAGTCCGAAGTTCCACCAGATTCATCTCCGCCACCAGTCCTAGTCCGAGTCCAGTAATTGTTGCATTGTTCTCGATTTCCAGATCACGCGACATCCGAAGTGTGACAGCAGAGAGACTCCCAACTTCCAAGCCATCCGCAGAAGAAAAATAGTTCCAGTTTCAAAAAAAACTAAGTCCGAAAATTTCGCTAGGCAGTTTTTAGACCATTTGTAGACTTTTCCGAAAAAATTTGTTATGAGCAAAAAAAAAAGTAAGGAAAAAAAAAAAAAAAAAAAAAAGAGAAAAAATTCAGAGTGTGTTCTCCCTTGTTTACGTGTCATACCGTGATTTTGTTGGTGTTCTAGGCTCGCTGCCTCTAGCACGCTTCAGCCTAGGACCAGCAGACAGATCGGCTGCTGAGCGCTTATTCAACTTTGCATCTCTCGATTTGATTATTGTCGACCCTTTTTGCTACCATATTATAAGCCTTCCCAGCTCCACATACATCTACGTCATGCTTGATTCTCCCGGTAATCGCTATAGCCAAGCTTTGAGAGTTTTGACTACAACGGTTGCCTATCACCACCTGCTGCTGGGTAAGAACTGTAAGAATTTGAGATTTGCTTCACGGATTTGTGACTGTCCACCACACCACCACCACCACTTCCTAGTAGTTCTCAGAGGATCATATTCTTGTGTGTTTTATTGCTGCTAACCATGGCAGGAACACAGGCCGATGAGACTGATTGGGAGAACCCGACAAACAAACAGCTACATGATAAGTTTCAAAAAATGATGATTGGACAGGTGCAAGATGTGGTAAACAGATTTGACGAGGCCATGGAGAAGATAGATGGCATTGAGAAGACGCTTGAAACAAAGCTTGATAGCAAGTTTGATGAATTGTCGCTGCTTCCACAACCACCGCCGGCTGCACCTATCGCACTCAAGAAACGCACAACAACCACGCCTCTTCCGAATCAGTATGGACGAGCTCAGCAGGTTCCTATTGAGCCAGACAAATTTCCGTGCCACTAAGCATCGCTGTTGGTGCTTTTGGCCTCGCCATCGCCAAGCTGCTGGTAACCGACGAGGATGATTATGGAAGATTACGAGGATGAGGTTGATCAACATCGTAATCTACGTGCAACCACCAAAGACCACAACCACCAGTCGCCCACATGCAAATAATGGCAATGTTAGGGCTCCTCTCAGTATTTGAGATCATGACCATCTCCCTAAACTGAAATTGAATATTCCACCATTTGAGGGTAGATATGTTCCCGATATATATCTTACTTGGGAGTTAGAAACCCAACAACGATTTACATGTTTACAATATCCCGAGGAGAGACGTGTTCTCGCTGCTGTTTGTGCTTTCACTAGCTTTGCATGTGTTTGGTGGTCTGAACATTGTAGATTATATCCTGTTCCACTACTTGGGCTGCTTTGAAAACTGCTATGCGCATCAAGTGGTTCCACCATATTATCAACGTGAATTACTTCAAAATTGCAGCGCTTAAGACAAGGAAAAATTTTGCAGAAGAATATTATCGTGAATTACAAACCTGCTTGATTAGATGTGGTATTGTTGAGGAGAATGAAGCTATGCTTGCACGCTTTTTGGGTGGATTAAATAGAGACTCAGCACCATTCTAGACTATAAGGATTATAATAATATCACTGCTTATTCCATCTTGCTTGTAAAGCTGAACGTGAAGTGCAGGATCGATGCATTGGCGCCGCGACTAACTTTTCTGCAGGTCGACCTTCATCGTGGGACACCACGCAGCATCATCTACTTCCATCGCACCATCACCTCCTTCAGGAAAGCACCTCCAACCGTGATACAAGAAAGCAGGCACAACCACCATGATGTAGGGTGGAACCCTAATTCGCCGATCTTTCACGCTTGAGGATCCCACGGAGAACACGATGAACACGGGAAGAACGGAGAGAAATCACAAGGAAACACTCAAGAACAAGTCCAAATCACACATCCACTAGACAATCAAACACACAAGATCACAAGGTACATGAACAACAAAGGAAAGATACAAGGTAAGGTTCATCTCCAAGAGGAGGTCTTGATGATATCCTAGATGGATCTTCCCAAAGGGGTCTTGATGATATCCCCAGCAGATCTTCTCACATGGAGGTCTTGAACTCCATGGGAGTGGTAGTCTCTCTCTCAAGAGTAGAGGTAGGAGCAAAGCTCACCTAAGAATGAGCTATCATATTTGCTAACCCTAGAAAGGAGGTGGAGGTGGTCTATTTATAGTCTTCATCCACGAAGGGGTAAGTGAGGGGGTTACATGGGCCCAGGCCCGCTCAATGAGCAGCACGGTAGTACTGCGCTGGGGGCGGTAGTACCGCGAGGGTCCGCGTAGTACCGCTTGGGTTGAGCGGTAGTACCGCTGCACTGTAGAGGTGGAGCGGTAGTAGAGCGGTAGTTCACGGCGCTGTAGTACTTGCTGAGGGAGCGGTAGTACATGCGAGGCGCGCGTAGTACCGCGAGGGTGCTGGAGCTTCTTCTCCTTCTCTTCCATGCTTCTCTTGCGGATGGTGTAGTTGTTCCTGGCGCTTGCACCTCCTCGCCGCCTGTAGTGTTCCACCATACCTATGCATGCACACGGGTGGCGGTCAAGTAGTATACCATCCTCAAGAGGTCAAGTGAACACGTAAAGGAGAAGATTCACCTTATGTATGAGAAGTAGAGGTCGACGTGTCACTTGCTGCGGACTCTTGACATGGTGATGACCGAGGATGCCCGCATCATCCCTCCCCTGGAAAAGATCCCACTCGATCAAATCCAAATCACCATGGGAAAGAGACGATGTCGCTCGGTAGAAGTGGACGATCACCCAGCATTCGCCATCTTGTAGTTCCAAAAGGGCACTCTCCAATGTCGCACCGCCTTGTAATTCCTTCAAAACTAGCAAAGATAACAAGCACTTGAAAACAAATGTGGTTGTCGCTAAAGCAAAACCAAGCATTCAAGAGGTGATTCACCCAACAAGTGTTGTCATCACGCATAGCATATGGTTTGACAAAGAAGTGTGTCATGGCATTTGAGCATATAAATTGAGCACAATCAAGTATATCATGGGAACAAGCTAGCAAATGGGAGGTCAAGATGCAAATATATGTGATAAGAGGACAAGCATCTACCTCAAGCTCATAGCAAGCATGCATAAAGTGCTCAATGAACGGTCTATGGTAGGTATAAGAGTCATTCACAACACCAAAGATAGTGAAATGTCTAAACACATGTGGAAAGTGCAAGACAATCCAAGCATAATGTGCATATGGTGTAGTGAAGATATCGTAGCACTCAACACAATGGAAAGAGCAATTGTTCAACATGTGTGAGGCAATCAAGTCAATCATGTGACAAGCAAAGGAACATGGCATATGTGAAGAAATGGTATTGATGCAACCAACCATATGATAGTAGCAAGTAGTCCAAGAATTGGATGCAAGCACACAAGGTATATATGTCATGAAGCATGGAAATGATGGCAATCATGGTATGCAATATCTCAACATGCGGCAAATGGTGCAAGCAACACATGAAGTATGATCCACAATCCAAGCTCAAGAAGGATGTCACCTTGAAAGTGTGTCCTGTGCATTCTTCACAATGCCAAGTGGTAGGAAGTATGAAGTAGAAGTTGTGGAAGAATCTATGAGGCTCGCCTCAAGAGCTCGAATGGTCAACTCACGTGAAGTGGAAGTCGACACGAAGTCCAAGTATCCTACACATGCACACAACAAAATAAAGAGCGATAAAGATGGTAGATAAACACATCATCCATCATGATGGTTCTCTCTTGCACATAACCATTAGAAGCACAAGTGCATGAATAATATGATGCAACAATGGCGATATTCAAGGCACTAGGTATATGGTGCAAAGAGGTAAGACAAGCATGCTTCACAAGAATTGTGTCAAAATCTCCAAATATATGCGAGAATGCTATGGGGCAATCTCATGAACAAGAAGAGAATCATTGTTGCACTCAATACATGGCAAATCATCTAGCATGAGAGATGCAACACATGGACATATATGACACGGCAATATGAATTATATGCAAAGCATATAGATGGTTGTCATCAACCGCATGAGATGAGCAAGTATGACACAAGAGACAACGATGTGAGAGGCATGAGCATATATGTCATCAACCCAAGAAAGCAAGTAGTGGAACATGGGTGATGCAACATAGCAAGCAATCATAGCAATCAAGTCAAGTATGCTAGTAGTGCTAAGATGCTACATACTAGAATGAATCATGGGAAACATGTCCTTGGTGCAAATAGTGGACATGAATAATGCACAAGTCATAGCACAAGCATGAAAGCAAGATATGAGTACAATATCATGAATGTATTGGCAGAGGCCATATGTGAATAGCAATGGGTCATCATGACTCTTCCAACACAACAAGCATCAATAGAATGGGGCACATGATGAACATGGCAATGCAACAAGGATCTCCACCAAGCATGCAAATACACATAGAAGTAGCATAATGATGAAACATGGGTAGATGCAAGCAAGGGTCACAATTGCATGGCAAAGGCATAGAAGCAAGCATAGCATGCAAAGTGAACACGGTAAATGAGCATAATGTGAGAAGTGGTAAATGGCCCATAGCCGTGTGGAGAGCCAAGTAGAGGAGTTGCGCCAGTCCTTGCGCCAAGGGAACGGTGGTAAGGATAGTCCACGGATCCCAAATCGCTCATTGCTCTCAAGAGTTCCTGCTTTGTCAACTCGTGGATTGCGAGGTTGACAAGTATTCATGGGTACTTACACAAAAGAGACACAATCCAAAGAAATTGTGCAGGTAGTAAATGTACACATCATCCATCATGATGTGTATGTGCACGTGAGTTAGCACAAGATAAGCAATGCTCAAAGAAATTTGAGGCATGGTATATGAACATGTCATCCATCATGAAAGAATAGTTGTTATGTATGACACGATGGGGACACAAATTGAGAATGCAAGTATATGGCACATCAATAGTATGTTTATTCATGGGTAGCATATGGTGCACACACGTATTGGGATCATGCAATGGATGGATGGATCAAAATCTCCTACAATGTATGAGGAAACTATGGGGTCCTCCTCATGAGCAATATCGAAACATCATATGGAGAAAATGGACAACATCCAAAACAATGCATATCCGAACTAGGTGGTCATGGCATGGCATATGAGATAAATGATGCAAAGGAGCATATCAATATCATCACAAGAAAAACAAATGCCAATAACCATGGCTTGTCATCTATGCCATATGTGCAAATTGGGTTTATTTTAATGGCATATGCATAGTCACTATGAAGAGATTGCAAATAAGAAATATGATGGATCTCATGCATAGCATATGACAAGTCAAGCGGATTATCAAACATGATGTGACCTAAAGAATTGTCACAAGAAATCCTATGTAACATGGCATCACAACCAATAGACTCCACAATAGAATCATCATACTCATCATAAATGGGCAAATCATCGCATGGGGAAATCATACTAGCATGAAGCATGGCAATAGGTGGATCAACATCATGCAAGCAATCAATGTCAAGAATGTCCACTAGTGGGACTAGAGCATCACCACCACCTTTGTTACCTTTGTCATTCCACTCAAGTGGTGTAGGTGAGGTGGGAAAGACCAAATGGTGGTCATCTTCATCTTGATGGAACCATGTGGGGGTGCATCATAATCCACCATGGCCATCGCCTTGTCCAAAGGGAGGACGGTTGTCGAGGATCGGCGCGTCATCATAAATGGGACCTAGCACCAAACGAGAAGACACAATAGAGGTAGAGGTCAAGTTGTTAGAAATGCAAATGGCCTCACGAGACCTATCAACTATCTCACTCTCTATGTGGTGGTTCACTCACCCTCAAAATAGGTGCACTCAAACTCACGATGGTGGAGTCACCATCTCACTCAAGTGGTGGGGTTGTGGCTCTCCTCACATGGGAATTGTGGCAACTCATCATATATGGGGCTAGTGGTGAAGTCACTCATTCTCAATATGGTGGCACAAGTCACTCAAGTCATCATACGTCAGCGTGGTCGAAGGGAAGATCCCATGTTCAACCATCTCGCCGTTGCCGCCATGGATGAAGGCCAAGATGGCACATCATCACTCTCCTCCATGACCAAGGGAAAATCCCATGCTCGATCATCTCATCACTGCCGCCAGAGATGAAGGCCAAGATGGCACATCATCTCTCGCCCCAAAGATGGAAGCATCATCCTTGCTCGCCACCTTGTCGCCGCCTCCAAAGCTTGGTCCTTGAAGGTCTCCGTAGTCAACTCGTCGCCGCCGATCGCCTTGAAAAAGAGTCAGTAGACTCGCATCATCAATGCCACAAAGAGGGATGGCGTGAAGTCACACTTGGGAGCATCGCCTTGGGGCTTGTCGGGCTTGGACATCTTGGTGGTACTAGCCTCATGCTTGTCGTAGAGCTTGGTCGCCGCCAAGTTTTCTTGGGGTGGAGAAGCCTTGGCCTTCATGAGTTCTTGTTCCACCTTGAGAGCACCAATGTAGTAGTCGCCGATGGACTTGTAGTTCTTGAGGACGATGGTCTTGGAGATGTCGCAGTAATCCCATCATGAAGTGGAACTTCATCGAAATGGGGTCGCCCACGCCGCTCGTCAGAAGGCAATCATCATCTCCTTGAAGTACTTGTCGATGGACTTGGATCCTGGGTGGTGTTCTCCAATTGGCGCCGGTTGTTCCGTAGGTTGGAGGCACAAACTCGCCGCAAAGCTTTTCGCCTTGGGCCAACTCATGTCGAGTATTCAAGGTGTGAAGCCACCATGCCAATGCGTAGTCGGGAAGTTTTTGTATGCACTTCACTTGATCTTCGGAGGAACTTGATGTAGCTTGAGGTAGTCGCCCATCAAACGCCCCACTCGAGGTACCTCGGTTCTTGAGTCCCATAGAAAGGAATCTTGTGGTCGGTGTCGAGGTCGAGTAGCTCGTGGAAGTCGCGACTTGAGCTTGGGTAGCTTCTCTTGAGTGTAGTCTTGAGGTTCTTGTTGCGAAGATGCCGATGTCCGTAGGCGAAGATGTTTTGAAGTCGCTATGCTTAAGATGCCAAGGAGATGGTGAAGTCGCTGAGCGTTGTTGATGTAGAGCTCTTGACCTTCACGCTCTTGGTGGTGTTGGTGTCGATGCCGGCGCGATCTTGCCGGAGATGGTAGCTCGAAGGATGTGCTTTGAGCGCCTTCTCAAGATGAGGAAGATCGCTTGTAGGACTTGATGAGGGCCTTGATCTCTCCATGCGCTTTGTCCATCTTGGCGCCGAGTTGTTGTTCATGGCATCGAACTCGCTGTTGTTGTTGTAGACCAAGATGAAATGCCTTGCCTATCCATCACAAGACTCGAGTAGAGGTGAGTAGGAAATGAGATAAACAATACCAAGTTACCTTTTCCCAAAGTTGAGGATGTATCTGCTTCACCCAATGTGAGATGAAAGAATAGTGGAATTGGTACCGACTTGTTCACTCACACCTATCAAGTAAAGCTTATGGTAGAGCTTGTGAGGATAGTGGCACAAAAATTTAATGCAAAATGTTAGCAAGAGTCAATAATGTTGAAAAAGATTCACAAATTCGCAAGTGAAACAAGTAGACCAATAGCAAAGAATGGCACACGGAAACACACACACGGATAGATAAATGGGGTCGCGGCAACCAAGGAATGAGCTCAAAATGTGGAATCCACCAAAACGCTCGTGTTGTACAACTCAAGAGAGACGCTTAGCACGATTGCTCAATAGGCGGATACGACACTTGTGCACAACCTATAAGATGCAAAATGGATAAACTTCTATCCCAAGTATCTATGTATGTATGTTTCCGTGTTTCTCAAGCATGATATCATATGATGTAGATTTGACAATCTTATGTGCAATGGGGTATGATGCTATGGCACTTGCTCACGAGCTCTTTGCTCTCTTTTGCTTAAAAGCTTTTTTTTTTTTTTTTTTTTTTTCTATGGCCACTTTTGTAATAATGCACAAACCAAGATAGCAATTGTGTATATGCGGAACAAACTTGAGGCACAATGGATGATATGATACCAATATGATATGGTATGTATGCAATGGAAGTATGGACCACTAATGTGCACAAGTAACGCTTGTCGGCAATACTCAAATGGCTAGTCTCGAGTAGGTAAGTGACGCAAAATGGGCTAGGGGTTAACAATGCAATTTGCAAGGATATACAAAGGTGTCGCTGAGGTTACCGCCCTTTGCGATGATGAGTGGCGGTGTTCTTGGTGTAGATACCAAGATGATGGAGACTCGTCCCAAGCAGTCAAACACCTTAGGAAACGGAAAACCGCAAACTCAAAATCTCAAATGACAAATGTCAAATGGTGGTAGCGGAAAGGTGGTGGTATGCACATGGCAATGCGGAAGTGGGATGATGGGCTATACACGTGTAAGAGTTGAAGCACACGTCCCTAAGAGTCAAACACCTTAGAGACACAAGCCACAACTCAAATAAGCTCAAACAACTATTGGGTTAAGTTGGGTTGTCGGAAGTGTATGGTGGTAAGGTTATGGAAGTGGTGGTGGTGGTTGATGAAGAAGCAACCGTCCCTAAGTAGCCTAAACACCTTAGAGACTCAAATCGCAACTCAAACAACCACTAATGCTATAAGGAACAAAATGGGTTAGGTTATGGAAGTTCGGTGGTTATGCGGATGTTGTAGTGAAGCCCTAGGCAAAGATGCCAAAATTCATCAAATGTGATGGTGTCAAATGAGGTTGGTAGTATTTTGTGAAGGGGATGTCAATAGCTTCAAACGAGCTAAAGAACGTCAAAATCGGAGTTCGGATGAATTAGTTAGGGCAAAACGGTGAAACTCGGAATGCTGAATAGTCACGTGCGGTAGTACCGCTCGGGATTTTTTAGTATTCGCGCGTGGGACGGTAGTACATGCGCTGATGGGGCGGTAGTACCGCACCGGACTTTTTTTTGTACTGCGCGGGTTACGGTAGTACTGCACGGAGGTGCGGTAGTACCGCTCGGGTCGGGAATTTTCGTAGATTGATCGGGACGCGATTTTGGGGCGGAAATGGATGATTTCGGGGTCAAAATTGAGAGATTTCGTGGATGGAAAGTGGGAAACTTGGGGAGATGCTAGATCCACTGAAACCAAGCAAATCCATGGATCAAAATCAACAAAACATCATCAAACCAACAAATCACAAAAATTTGGGCTATTTTTGGGGATTTTGATTTAGGACGAAATCAACAAAATCAAGCTAGAAAACACGGGTAGGGGCTCCAAAAACGTGATCAACGTGGCTCATGATACCATAATGACAGAGGTGGAACCCTAATTCGCCGATCTTTCACGCTGGAGGGATCCACGGAGAACACGATGAACACGGGAAGAACGAGAGAAATCACAAGGGAAACACTCAAGAACAAGTCCAAATCACACATCCACTAGACAATCAAACACACAAGATCACAAGGTACATGAACAACAAAGGAAAGATACAAGGTAAGGTTCATCTCAAGAGGAGGTCTTGATGATATCCTAGATGGATCTTCCCAAAGGGGTCTTGATGATATCCCGAGATCTTCTCACATGGAGGTCTTGAACTCCATGGGAGTAGTAGTTCTCTCTCAAGAGTAGAGGTAGGAGCAAAGCTCACCTAAGAATGAGCTATCCTATTTGCTAACCCTAGAAAGGAGGTGAGGTGGTCTATTTATATCTTCATCCACGGGGGTGTAAGAGAGGGGGGCCTATGGGCCCAGGCCCGCTCAGCGAGCAGCACGGGTAGTACTGCGCTGTTGGGCGGCAAGTAGACGAGGGTCCGCGGTAGTACCGCTTGGCTGAGCGTGTAGTACCGCTGCACCGTGAGGTGGAGCGGTAGTAGGGAGCGGTAGTTCACCAAGGCGCTGCAGAAGATCACGGAGGGAGCGGTAGTATCATGCAGGTGCGCGGTAGTACCGCTGTAGGTGCTGGAGCTTTCCTCCTTCTCTTCCATGCTTCTTGCGATGGTGATGAAGTTCCTTGGCGCTGCACTCTCCTCGCTGCCTGTAGTGTTCAACCATACCTATGCATGCACACGGGTGGCGGTATACAAGTAGTATACCATCCTCAAGAGGTCAAGTGAACACGGTAAAGGAGAAGATTCACCTTTATGTATGAGAAGCAGAGGTCGACGTGTCACTTGCTGCCGGACTTTGACATGGTGATGACCGTAGGATGCTCCGCATCACACCACTATCTGCCAAGAGCACACCTGCCGGCCTGGCTGCAGCTTCTTCTTCTTCCATGGCGTCAACAGGGCACACAAGTGATATTATTTGTCGTCAGTTGTAAGGGAAGAGGACATTTGCAGAGAATGCAAATCTCAGCGCAGATGATTGCTACTGAGGATGGTGGGTATGGAGTCCGCTTAGTGACTATGATGAGGAGACTTTGCTCTTATTACACGTGAGGAACACGGTGGAGATGATTCTGATCATGAGACAATACATGGCTGCTCAAGATGCCGACAGGTATGAATGTTTAGTTGCTCAACGGTTTTGAGTGTGCAGGTTACACAAGCTGAGCAAAATCAGAGGCATAATTTGTTCCATACAAAGGAGTTGTGAAGGAACGTTCTATTCGCTATCATCATAGATGGAGGGAGCTGCAACAACTTGGCTAGCATGGAGATGGTGGAGAAGCTATGTCTCACCACAAGACCACATCCACATCCTTACTACATCCAATGGTTCAATAACAGCTGCAAGGTTAAGGTAACACGCATCGTTCGTGGTGCATTTTAGTATCTCTACATATGCTGATTATGTTGATTGTGATGTGGTACCTATGCAAGCATGTTCTTGTTACTTGGTAGACCATGGCAATTTGATAAAAATTCTGTACACCATGGTAGAAACAATCAGCATACTCTTGTTCATCAGGATAAAAATACTTTGCTTCCTATGACTCCTGAGTCCATTTTGAAAGATGATATTAATAGAGCTAATAAAGCAAAACAGAGAAAAATAAGAGTGAAAATCAGATTATGGCAAAAGAATTTGAGCAACACATGAAGCCTCCAATAATAAACCATCTACTGTTGCTTCTGAAATTAAATTAAAAAGTGCATGTTTACTTGCCACCAAATCTGATATTGATGAGCTAGATTTTAGCAAATCTATTTGCTATGCTTTTGTGTGCAAAGAGGCATTATTTTCATTCGAGGACGGCTCTTCCTTTTGCCCTCCTGCTGTCACTAACATTTTGCAGGAGTTCGCTGACGCCTTTTTCCACAAGACGCAAGCACCGGGATTACCACCTATTAGAGGGATTGAGCATCAAATTGACTTAATTCCGGTGCATCATTACCCAACCGTGCGCCATACCGCACTAATCCAGAGGAGATTTAAGGAGATTAGGCGCCAAGCATGTGAGCTGCTCGACAAAGGTTATATACGCTAATCCTTTAGTCCTTGTGCTGTTCCTATTATTCTAGTGCCAAAAAGGATGGTACATCACGATGTGTGTTGATTGTCAGAGGCATCAATAATATTACTATTCGCTATCGCCACCCTATTCCTAGGCTAGATGATATGCTTGATGAATTGAGTGGCTCTACAATATTCTCCAAAGTTGATTTATGTGAGGGATACCATCAAATTCGTATGAAATTGGGAGATGAATGGAAACAGCATTTAAAACTAAGTTTGATTATGAGTGGTTAGTCATGCCTTTGGGTTAACTAATGCACCTAGTACTTTCATGAGATTAATGAACGGTTTTACGTGCTTTCATTGACGATTTGTGGTAGTCTATTTTGATGATATACTGATTTATAGCAAATCTTTGGAAGAACATTTGAACATTTACGTGTTGTTTTTAATGCTCTACGTGATGCACGCTTGTTTGGTAACCTTGGGAAGTGCACTTTTGCACCTAATTCGAGTATCTTTCTTGGCTATGTTGTTACTCCACAGGAATTGAAGTTGATAGCCAAGATTGAAGTCATTGAGAGTTGGCCGCAGCCCAAAACGGTCTCACACAAGTGAGGAGTTTCTTGGCCTCGCTGGTTTCTATAGGCGGTTTTGAGAGAGATTTCAGCACCATTGCTGCACCCTCTCAACGAGCTTACAAAGAAGGATGTGCCTTTTGTTTGGGGTACCAAGACAGAAGAAGCCTTCACGTATTGAAAGATAAGTTGACACATGCCTTTTACTCCAACTTCCTGATTTTAATAAGACTTTGAGCTTGAATGTGATGCTAGTGGAATTGGATTAGAGGTGTGTTATTACAAGATGGCAAACCTGTGTGCATATTTTCTGAAAAATTGAGTGGGCCTAGTCTGAATTACTCTACTTATGATAAAGAATTATATGCTCTTGTTCGGACTTTAGAAACATGGCAACATTATTTATGGCCCAAAGAATTTGTTATACATTCTGATCATGAATCTTTGAAACATATTAAAAGTCAAGCTAAACTGAATCAGAGACATGCTAAATGGGTTGAATTCATTGAGACTTTCCTTATGTCATTAAACACAAGAAGGGTAAAGAAAATGTTATTGCTGATGCATTGTCTCGCCGCTATACTATGCTTTCACAACTTGACTTCAAATATTTGGTTTGGAGACCATCAAAGATCAATATGCATGATGCTGATTTTAAAGATGTATTGCAGAATTGTAAAGAAGGAAGAACATGGAACAAGTTTGTCGTTAATGATGGATTTGTGTTCGTTAACAAGCTATGCATTCCAGCTAGCTCCGCTTGTCTTTTTGTTGTTGCAGGAGGCGATGGAGGAGGACTAATGGGACACTTTGGCGTGAAGAAGACGGAGGACGATTTGCTACACATTTCTTTTGGCCAAAGATGACGGGATGTTGAGCGCTATTGCTCGCTGCACTACATGTCAAAAAAGCTAAGTCACGCACTCAATCCTCATGGTTTATATATGCCTTGCCCTGTACCTAGTGTTCCTTGGGAGGATATATCTATGGACTTTGTTTTAGGTTTACCTAGAACAAAGAAGGGAGGATAGCATATTTGTTGTCGTGGATAGATTCTCTAAAATGGCACACTTTATACCATGTCATAAAGCGATGATGTCTGCCAATGTTGCTGATTTGTTCTTTTCGTGAAATTATTCGCTTGCATGGTGTGCCAAATACTATTGTTTCAGATCGTGATACTAAATTTCTAGCCACTTTTGGAGATGTTTATGGGCTAAGTTGGGGACTAAACTGCTTTTTAGTACTACTTGTCACCCCCAAACTGATGGACAAACTGAAGTAGTCAATAGAACATTGTCTACTATGCTTAGGGCTGTTCTAAAGAAAAATAAGAAAATGTGGGAGGAATGCTTGCCTCATATTGAATTTGCTTATAATCGCTCATTGCATTCTACTACTAAGATGTGCCCTTTGAAGTTGTGTATGGTTTCCTACCTCGCGTGCACCAATTGATTTGTTGCCTCTTCCATCTTCGAGAAGGTTAATTTTGATGCTAAAGAACGCACTGAATTGATTTTAAAAATGCATGAGTTAACTAAGGAAAACATTGAGCGTATGAATGCTAAATATAAACTTGCTGGAGATAAGGGTAGAAAACATGTTGTGTTTGCACCTGGAGATCTTGTTTGGTTACATTTATGCGAAGGATAGATTTCTGATTTGCTAAATCAAAGCTAATGCCACGTGCTGCTGGTCCCTTTAAGGTGTTGGAGAAAGTAAATGATAATGCATATAAACTTGAGCTGCCTCGCAGATTTTGGGGTTAGTCCCACTTTTAACATTGCAGATTTGAAGCCATATTTGGGTGAGGAAGATGAACTCCGCCGAGGACCACTTCATTTCAAGAAGGGGAGGATGATGAGGACATCAATACCATTGTTACACCCACAGCCCCCACTGCTATACATATATGGACCAATTACTAGAGCTCACAAGACGCCAACTAAATTACCAGGTACTTTCGCTTTTGGTAATGATTCTAATGTTCATGAGAATATGATGCTGCCTAAATTGGATACATTTGTTTTGCTTACAAATGAAGGGCCTAGCTTGGAGAAGGATGAACATTGGAGCAAGAACACACATGGAGTTGATGACATGCTAAGGAGATCAAGAACGGAGTTACAAGTGATGATTTCAGGACTTTGAAGCCACCATAAGGAGTGCATGAAGCCTTGGACGAAATATACAAGATGCCACTTCATAATATTCGTCCATAGGCTATTCTAGGTGCTAAGTCACATCTATTATTGGGCCAGGCCCATGTAATTTGAAATACATTAGTATAGGCTATTTTAGAGTCCGTATGTGTGGGGAAACAAGAGATAGGTTAGTTTCGGACCCCTCCACCAAGGGCCACGAAATTCACCCCTCTTCCTCCATATATACAGCCCTTAGGGCACCGCTTAGACTTGGGTTTTGTTTAGATCAAAAGTTCGCCATAGCTGCAACTTCACAGCATTTCGCTTGTGTTCAACGACTGCATCAAAGGTGTCACAGAACCCCACCTTGATCAATAAAGCTTTCATCTTATATTCGCAATATCCAGATTGCAATCTCAGTTTCTTGCTTGTTCTTCGCTTGCTCGCAGGAAATAGACCTCGTGGTCAGGTTGATCGTGTTCCGGGTGTGGTCAATAACCTCGGAGTTGGTTTAGCTTGACATAAGGCGCGACGCCCTCGTACGCTCAGAGTCGGATCACAAAGTCGACTTCCACCAAAGCGAAATCCACCATCTCATCGAAAAGACGGACACCTCCTCTTCACTAATGTTCATGAGAATATGATGTTGTTTAAATTGGATACATGTTTTTGCTTACAAATGGGCCTAGCTTGGAGAAGGATGAACATTGAGCAAGAACACGCATGGAGTTGATGGCATGCTAAGGGGATCAAGCGAGTTACAAATGATGATTTGTGGACTTTGAAGCCACCATAATGAGTGCATGAAGCCTGGACGAAACATACAAGATGCTACTCATAATATTCAGGCTATTCTAGGTTAAATCACCTTATTATTAACGGTAATTTAAAATACTTAAGTATAAGGTTATTTTTGAGTTCGTATGTGGGGAACAAGAGTTAGGGTCGGTTTCGACCCCATCCTCAAGGGCCACGAAATTCCCTCCTTTTCCCCATATATATAGCCCTTAGGGGCTGCTTAGACTTTGGGTTTTGTTTAGATTAAAAGTTCTCCATAGCTGCAACTTCACATTTCGCTTGTGTTCAACGATCTGCACAAAGGCGCCACAGTAACCCCACCTTGATCAATAAAGCTTTCATCTTATATTCGCAATATCCAGATTGCAATCTCAGCCTTGCTTGTTCTTCGTTTGCTCGCAGGAAACAGACCTCGTGGTCGTTGATCGGCTCCGGCGGGTAATAATAACCTCCTCGGAGTTGGTTTAGCGACATTAAGGCGCGACGCCCTCGCGACGCTCAGAAGTCGGATCGTCAAAGTCGATTTCCACCAAAGCGAAATCCACCATCTCATCGAAAAGACGGGACACCTTTTGCTCTATCAAGATGCCATCCAAGTGAAAACAAGGAGAATAAGGCATATAGTCACTGGATTTTCTTCAATTTACGCCAAATGAGATTGCGCGATCATAGAGCATCCGCAGAAA
>JAHHZJ010001835.1:0-20149 GCA_021437245.1 Aegilops speltoides | reverse complement strand
TATTATGATCGATTTGTTTTCACATTGAAATGTTTTACATAGTTTCAGAGGTATGGTTTAATTAATTTAGATGCTCGCAGAGCTTTATGTTGTTAGATGAGAACTATGTATGTACTTTGGTTTTAATGTGATGATGAACTTCTATTAATTTGGTCACTTAATTAATTATCTATTCATGATCTCTAATGATTTTTGACACACTTAATTATATATAATGCACACAGATGAACCGTCAGGTACTGCTCGCTGCCGCCCCCTCGTGAGCATAGCTCTGCCTCCGCTCTCCCGTCTGCTCACGCCTCTGCCATGGCCTCAAGCGGCACGGCCACGCCTCGCCTCAGGCGGCCACTGCACCCTGTCTCCATAGCGTGCAGGCGCACGCCTCGCCCTGCACGTCGCCACAGGCCTCCACCGCCCTGCCCTGCCCTGCATTTTTTTGTTCATTGCATTTTTCATATGTATAATGTATATATGTATGTGGTATACCTATATATATATGGATGAATGGTCTATGTATTATATATGTATGTATGAATATAATGTTCATAGCATTTTTTTTGTTTATATATGTTTTTTTCTTAAGACATATTAATTTTATATTTAGGTTGTTAGTAGATATCGACGGGATTTTAGGTTAGTGCATTTTAGGTTAGTGTAGAGGAGAAAAGCAAAATAAGGAAAAGGAAGAAAAGAGGAAGAAGGAAGAAGGAAGAAGAAGAAGAAGAAAAGAAGAAAAAAGAGGAGAAGAAGTGTGTTATATGTGTTTGTATGTATATATATGTGTACATATTCATAGTATTTTTTCACAAGTGTATTTTTTTTGTTCATTGCATTTTTTCATATGTATAATGTATATATGTATGTGGTAGCTATATATATATGTGATGAATGGATGGCTATATATGTATGCATGTATGAATATAATGTTCATATAGCATTTTTTTGTTTATATATGTTTTTTCATATATGTATTAATTTTATATTTAGGTTGTTAGTAGATATCGATCGATTTTAGGTTAGTGCATTTTAGGTTAGTGTAGAGGAGAAAGTAAAATAAGGAAAAGGAAGAAAAGAGGAAGAAGGAAGAAGGAAGAAGAAGAAGAAAAGAATGAGAGGAAGGGAAAATAAGAAGAGGAAGAAAGGAGAAAAGAGGAGAGAAGAAGAGGAGAAATAAATAAGAAGAGGAAAAAAGAAGAAAAGAAGAGGAGAAGAAGAAAGGAATAGAGGAGAAGAAGAAAAATAGAAGAAAAAATTCTTATTTTTCTTCTTCTCCTCTATTCCTTTCTTCTTCTCCTTTTTTTTTCTTCTTTTTACTTTTCTTTCTTCCTTCTTCCTTCTTTTCTTCCTTTTTCTTAATTATTTTCCTTTCTCGAGGGAGAAGAAGAAAAGAAGAGGAGAAGAAGAAAGAAAGGAAAGGAGAAAGAAGAAACTTAAACACGAGGTGGTACCGGATATTCCCTCTCCCGATATGTATATGTATGTCGCCGTTGTTGTCTATATAATTAACCCCTCTAGATACAACAGCAGCAGCCCCCGGCCCTCCTCGGTCAACCAAAACCTCGAGGACACCCAAACCCTAGAGAGAAAACGATGTTGAATAATAATTGACATGTTGTCAATATTTGCGTAAACTATGGAGCACTCCCGAGACGAAGAAACAGGATATGTTGGGGGAAATAATCGCAAAATGGAAGTGATGATGTTAAGGCCATTCTCATCGACACCGCTGGTCGATGGATGAAGAAGAGGGCTATGATTATGATGGCTTCAACCCGCATTAATGCCGTACAAGAGGAGGACTATGTTCATGATGGCTCCGTGACACAATGGAGGTACAAGACGAAGGAGACCGTGGTCGAGCCGAAGTCACCGAACCGAGTCCGCCAGGTATATATATATTAGTTAAGCCTGCGTACGACATGTTAATTGATGCATCCATTGTTTTGGTATATGTACACATATTAAGTATATGTCGCTTTCTTCCTTATAATTTCTAGCCTCCGGATCGAAAGCACAACTTCGCACGGAGACGAGGCCCAAGAAAAGTTGAGCTCGATGAAAAGTTTGAGATCATAGAAATCGCTACCGACGGCGAACCGATTGAACCCATCCGGACAAAGAAGGCATTTTCGCTTCAAAGCGGGGTTCTTGTTAGGGAAAGGATCCCGATCAAGATCCAAAGAATGGTATAAGCTCGCTAAGGATGAAGACCCCGAGGTGTCTTATGTCAATGATTTGCGTAAAGAAGATCTTTGGAATGAGCTGAAGGCAAATTTCACCCTACCGCCAGAGGAGGATCCGAGAAGCCGCTAAAGAGCAATTAATCAAGTCTTGTGCTCTTAAGAAGATGGCTGCCTAATGAGGAGGTGGAGGAAAGAGCTGAACCAGTTTGTCCGCAAAAAGAGACACCAGAATTCATCGGCAAATATGAGAAGATCAAAGATCATCGCCCGCATTTGTGGCCCACAAGACATCGGAAAAGAGTAAGAAGATGTCGGAGACAAACAAGAAAAATGCTGCAAGAAGACGCTTCACCATCGCACGGGTCGTGGCTACCTCAAAGCCCGCCTAAGTGGTCCAAGGCTGAGCATGATCTCGCTGAAAAGGGATCGAACCGTAGACGATGCGCTAACGATCACTGCGGACTTGGTTCTTCGGGCTGGCGGAACCTTGGACCTCGTAACAGGCGGGGAAGTCGGGACGAACGAGCAAATCGCAAACACCACCAAGAAACTTCGACATTATATTGTTGTTGCAAGCAGCGAGGGACGCTCCTTCCAAACAGGGAGAAGGACGAGCTTCACAATGGCCTTTGGGAATCCCGAGCACCCCGGACGGACACGCAGGCACGCCAGCTCGCCTGCGTGGAAGGTTGGTTTTCCGGACGCAGGGGTTACAAAACCCACGAGAGGAGGAAGAAAGTGGAGCATGACCAAATGCAAAGCGCTGCTTGAAGGGTAATGGGGCTAGAGGATCGAGAAGAGGACCCAGAAGCAGCAGATCGCAACAACCGCATATGTCAAGCTTCTGGTTACCCCGCCATCTCGCCAGCAGGCGCGTTGCTTCCACCGAAGCTGCTTCACCGAGCATGTCTTGACGGCCTCGCCAGCCATCCCGGATGGTATCACGGAGTCTCAAAATTGCCACATTATGGCGCGATGCATGAATTTGAAGGTCAAGGCGCTGTTGGCCAAGTTTATCCTAGTGGACCCGCACAACTTATCACCACCGCTGATTCGTAAGGATTTGATAAGGTGATGGTTGATGAAATAACGGAGGGATTTGAGGACCTCGCGCTGAGAGCACCCAACCGTGAAGGGGAGACTAGGCTGGTTCTGCTCAAGACTCCATGCCTATGGCGGAAGGAGCTCATCGACCTTCTGACGGAATCCCGCCTTCCTCCTCATCCGCGAAGTGGCAGGCACTCCGCCTCCACCGCCTCCGCCAGGAGTGAAGATCAGGGCACGCGGATGCACTCCGCCTCTTTCTCCGCGCTGGCGGCACTCCGCCTCCTCCTTTCTCGCCCAAGCAAGGGCGGAAGAGACCTGCCTCGCTTCGCCTCTCCGACGCTGCAGAGTCTTTTTTCTCTCCGCCTGTAAGCAAGCACGAGGAAGACAGACGCAGCCGCCTGCTCGCTCCAAGGCCAGTAGCAGACAAGAAGAGAGAGGGTACAGATACGGTCCACCTCTAAAGCTCGTAGAGAAGTTACCGATGATGAGGAAGCAAGGAGGAAAACGATACGATCGCAGCCAAGTGAAGGAGTTTTGAAGGGTTAAAGCAAAGATACATCCACCTCCGGAGGAGAAGGTCGATCCGGTGAAAGCAAAGCGCACTCGATGCCCCGAGGAAACCACCAAAGTCTCCGCCGAGAACCAACTATGAGCGACATCGAATGTATATATTCCAAGCTCCAAGCGGTCGGGAACTACCGCTAGGGATAAAAGGTCAAAAGAACAACGGGCAAAGGGGAAAAATTGCCCAGCTCGGCGTATCAGCAACAGCAATCGGTGCCCCTCATTGAATGTGTCTAATCCTCCGGCACGGTGGCGGTTATGGCAATCTTGAAGATTACCGCTCGACGATGCACTTCCTGATTTCATGGAGGTGGACTTATTCAGATACGAGTACGGAAGCTCTCGCAAAGATGAAAAGTCTCTACAACAATGATGCTAAGATTCCACAGCTTGGTACATGAAAACCTGCAGAGTCCGAGGGGACGAACACTTTGTATCTGAATATTAAAGAGGAGAACGCACCGCTTCAAATGATCTGTTGTTTCATTCCATTTGAGGAGTTCTTCAGTTCTTCAATCAAAAGGCCTCGATAAATTAATGGTCTTTGCTACTGCCTGTAAGTACTATCTTCGCATTAGTCTTTATATATAGCTCGGCTCTTTCATTGCATGTATTTATAATTAATTATCCTCAATATATTATGCAGATTGAAGATCGTTGAGTGCAAAGAATGAAATCTATGATATTGGGTTCATTAACACAAATATCATAGATGTTTTTCTGGTTGAAAAGGACGCCAAGAGGCCGAGGACAACTTGCTACAATCATTGATCAAAAATCAAAACAAAGATACCATACTTTTTCCTTACCACGGCCCGTGAGTGTTACTTACGTGTGTATATTCGGTTTTCCTTATTACCGAAAGCTTAGGTTAATGTAATTGATGAGTTATGCTTCATGTGTAGGTACCACTATATTCTTCCGAGATTGCTTGAGCGGACTAGTAACCGCCTTAGACTCTGCACGGAAAGATCCCAGACCTATGCGCGGACATGACTGATATGCTCAAGCAAGTAAGTTCAATCGATCATTATCGCACCATATCGGCAACTTTTATTCATTTCTGATATCTCTGCAATAACAAATATTTTCTTTGTCTTGCGTGGTTTGAAACAGTTCACCGCACAAGCTCCGGACCAAGGAGCTGCGATATACATACCCGAAAGTAAGTACTATCATGCAAGATCTCCGTTGATTCTATAGCTATACTTTCATCAATGCCATTTATATAATGCTTCATTATCAGTTTGATTGACCTCTATTTCGTGAAAGTGCTTGTGGCAGGAGGAAGGGAATGATTTCGGATACTACGTGCGGAGTTCATCCATCAACGCGACATTGAAAAACAAGCGGGCTACTTTAGAAGACAATATGAAGTGTGAAGCAATAATATTCGCAATTTCATTTTATTACACCATCATTTCTGTTGAGTTTCATTCATATATGTATTAATTAACCCTTTTCTTCAAATTAGACGTTTAGATGCGGATGAACTCCTAGAACCAGATCGCATGAAAGCAATTCAAGAGGAATTACGGATTCTTTCTTGATCACGCCATCAGAAATGAGAATACCATGTGGAACTTGAATTCAAATCCTAGTGGTTTGTAATTAAGAGATCTTATATAGATTGTACATGTATGTAGCCAGTAAAACTTGTTGTCGACCAATCTCTCAGAGAAGGAGAGGTCGATCGATCACTTCTCGGATGCATGACTTAACTTCAGATCGAATGGTTCTCTCGATCACTTATGTATATTTACTACGTAAGCCGAAAGCAAGCACTTACATAATTAAGAGAGGACACTTCTCTATTAATTAGCTAGCTAATGTAAACACCTAAATTAACCCCCCAAAACCCCCCAACCCCCTCCTTTCAAAAAAACAAAAACTAGGCCACCGAATGCAGACACGTGACGCTTTTGGTCCCGCTTGAGCCACAACCGACCAAAGGCCCTCGACCGCCTCGCGACAGTAGGCCACGTGGAGGTTGATTGGTCCCGTTCGCGTTCAACCGACTAATGGGTTAAGGTATTAGTAACGATTTATTAGTCCCTGTTCCTCAACCGACAAAAGGCCCTTACTAACCGGACTGATTGTGGTTTTCTACTAGTGAGTGCCATGACACACAGCAAAGTTCATATGAGTGCGAATCATACAGTTTAAAGTGCGGATTTTGACTAATCTAAACATGCCTCGTGATACGAGTTGCGACTTGGTGTATATAATTCCAATTTTAATGCTCTCGTATCAGCATCAACCATGATCCTTCTTTTTCCCTGGCTGTTGCATCGTGAGTTTGGCAGGTTCACCGCGACAGGCCACCGTTAACGGAGTCCTCGTGTATACAAATAAGGAAAATAATAAAAAGAGTGGCACACTTGCAGCCCTCGTGTGGTCAAGCCGCACTGGGTCCATTGTGATCGTGCCCTTCCCCACGCCCATGGTATCTCCAAAGCGTAATGATGTACGCGAGGGTTGTTCTGCAATCCGCGAGGGCGGGGTTAGGCCGCATTGCTACGCGCGGCTCGATCGTGCTGATGGTCTTGGTTGATATTGCTTCAGCGCTTTTTATATCCGCCGCTTAACGGCCGGACTCAAAATTGCCTTAAAAGGCTGCTCAGACTTCTACCGCGAGAGTCAGATGTTCCTCCGTCGAGGGAGCGCCCGATTTCCGCTGACCGTGATGACTCCACGAGGGCCCGCATCTTGAGCTTGAGGTATGCATACGCGGCACCGCTGAACTTTGCAAACGCGTTCATCCGAGCAGAGCGCCATAGCCGCCAGGAATGGGACTATGTCAAGATTAACCTCGCTCGAAATTGTGCGGGATCCGAAGACCACTTCAGCAGACCGAGCCTCGCAATTGGCTTCCACACCGGTATGACACCTTTAAAGGTTGTCTTTGTAGGTTTAATCCTTGAGGGTCTATGCCCATTGTCGGTGTCAAACCGCGGATCTCGGTAGGGGGTCCCGAATCGGCGCCTAGGCGGATGGTAACAGGAGGCAAGGGACACAGAGTTTTACCTGTGTTCGGCCCTCTCGATGGAGGTAAAACCTCACGCCCCGCTTGATTAATATTGATGATGTAGGTAGTACAAGAGTAGATCTACCACGAGATCAAGGAGGCTAAACCCTAGAAGCTAGCCTATGGTATGATTGTTGTGATGTAATGTTCGCCCTATGGACTAAAGCCCTCCGTTTATATAGACACCGGAGAGGCTAGGGTTACGAGAGTCGGTTACAATGGTAGGAGATCCACATATCCAGATTGCAAGCTTGCCTTCCACGCCAAGGAAAGTACCATCCGGACACGAGCCGAGTCTTCAATCTTCTATCTTCGTAGTCGTGGAGTCCGCGGATAATGATAGTCCGCTGTCCGACACCCCTAGTCCAGACTCCTCAAGAGTCTCGAACCAGTCTTCAATGACGATAAGTCCGCGTATAATGTTCGCCATGTAAGGCGGTTCCTCCCTTGAATAATCTAGAGAAGATGATGAACACCAGGATAGTGTCCGCTCGCAAAATAATTTCCACGCTCCACCGTAGAGAGAATAAAACGATACACCGACTCAATCTGCCGACGATTATGCACGTGACATCACACCGCTACCAAGCCCTTGTTTGAATCGCTTTTATTATTCCACTCAAAGACGCTTAGCTAAGGTTTTTGGCACGCCTTGTCGAGGCAGTAGATCGTGGTCCCTTTATTCCGGATCCTCATCAATACGCGCGGTAACCCAACCGCTCCTGCCGCCACACCTCCTCTATCAAGGGGAATCCTAAACGGTCACGAAGACGCCCTTGGTATTTCTTCCCTTTATAAGAGGACCAAGACCTGTCCTTGTTCTTCAATCTCGATCAAATCTTCCTCCGCCCCGCCCAACACCTAGAGCTTCAGATTCGAGCACTTCGGATCCTCAACATGTCCGCCCGACCTCCGTGGTCGGATGCCCTCCCCACGGAGGAGGACATATTGAAGTTGCGAGGCCAAGCACCGCCCACGGTTTCAGACAGTTGCCGCCTGTAGGCCGTGCAGCCCCCGAGCCCGCGAATACGCTGCTTATATCTCACCTCCGCGGGATTAGGCTTCCGACGGATCCTTCGGAGAGAGCCTGTCTACTATGGGCTGGACTTCCACGACTTGGCTCCGAGTCCATCCTCCACATCTCCAAGATTTATTATTGTTCTGGGCCTTCCTCCGCATCCCCACTTCGCCTGCGCCAAAACCTTTAAGGTGGAGCCGAGATGATTTGGGGCGCTAAGCGAGTGCGGCGGGCACCTATAAGCAAGAAGGTCGATGCCCTGGGCTCAAGGTTCCTTCCAAGAGGAACTGGATTGTGGCAGCAGGAGTGGTTTTACATCATCGCCCAAGGGGCAGCAAGCAAAGCCGCCTCATTCCGCCGGGACCTCCACGGCAATTGATGTCGTGGGTCAACCAAGGGCTCAACTGGGGCCATCCGAGGACGGCTTCACCGCAGGCCGGATTCGAGACCTCCAAATGAGGGAGATCGACCGATCAAGGTGATGGTTATGCTAATCGCAGCTTCCGCCGCAAACGCCGCCCTTCCGCCTATGGGAGTACAACCGAGGGACCTCAGATTCTCCAACATTTTATGGGTGGCCACCCACGGAGATGTACAGTTGTTCTTCGACCGCAGTGGCGGTCCGGATTTAGCCGAGGACGCAGCCTAAGCCGCGATCGCCGATACTCTGTAAATAGCTCGAGTTCGACATTCTATTTGTATGCCTTTCAAAAGTTCGCCTCGACCCTTTTGTTCTTTACAGAATGGGTGGCGATCAAGGCCGATAAGATGTCCGCCCTCCCAGACCGACCGAGCTCTGCTGGTCCGAATGTTGAGGTTGCCCACGAGGGGCGACGGGGAAATAAAGGAGCTAATATACTCGCCTCAAGGGGTGATCAAGAGGAGGGAACTAAGAACCCTCCCTTGAAAGGGAGAGAGGACCGCCCAAAACCGGAGGCCAAAGCCCCTAAGCGGAAGAAATCTCACTGGGGTCCGACGTCCGAGAGAATCCGGACGCGCAATCATCGCCAAGGACCAGCTCTCCAACGAGCCGTAAGTATAAAAGAGGAAGTTAATTAACAAAGAAGTACCTTCATTTGTGCTTCTAGAGGTAATCAACTATTTGTTTCGTAGCTCGATCTGCAACCCTCTCAAATGAGTTCATCTTCGGGGACCTTCTTCCGAGATGATGGAGAGCGACACGCCCGCTCGCAGCGCCGCCAGATGAGGCAAAGCGAGCCTCAAGTGTCGCCACGGAGGGCGCCCCGAGTCCGGAGGGGCGAGAGTTCGCGCCCACCAGAGTCCGCCGAGAACCGAGGAGTCTGCTGAGAGGGCGCCCATTTTAAGATCACCGTGTGTTAATGCGTATGGTGATTGGAAGGATTTCATCCGCGAAAGCGGATTATGTAATGCCGCCATGAGCTTGTGGGCGGATTTGAGGTATGCAAAATGGCGCACTTTGTTTTTTAACAGTTTTGCATATAAAAATGCGCCTATATAGATAGTAGCCCCTAAGACTCGTAGGTTGTCGGCAACGACAGCGCATCGAGGATCAAATCTAATGAATTGAAGTCCGCTGCCCTATGCAGGTGGCGGATGGTCCGGGCTAGCCGGACTAGTGAGTTTTCCGAGCTAGTTCGGCAACTTGACGTGGCGTATGAGGATATCGCGACTTGTCAACAAAGCGATTTGACGAGTCGCAAGGTAAAATAGTTCTCCACAGCCACTTTATTGAGTGGGTCAAAGCCCGCCCGATAAGGTATATGCTGTTTATACGCATGTTGTTGTGCTGTGGAGAACTTTCGCCGAACTTGTTTCTAGCTAAGGAGCAAGCCCGGCGAGTGACGCGCTGCCTCAAGGGCGGCCGAGGAGTTGAAAGTCAAAAGGCGCATTGCCTAAGGATGGAGGCGCCGAATTGGCCGCGAAGTAAAGGATGCTACCGACCGCAATGAGGCTCTTTGAAAAGGAGCGTTATCGGAGCGGGAAGACTAAGAAAGCCACCGCCGGTTAAGGATGCCCGCCGCAATGCGGGTTATGAAGGAGGAGCGCGCCAAGCCGAGAAATCACGGCTGGCAAGCCTTTTCGAGCGCGCCGTTTATGGATGCTGGCACGCCAATTTGAGCGGTCAGGAGTTCGGAGGATCCAGATATGGACTTGCTGCGAAAAGCGGCCGATGCCGGAAGCACTTCCGAGCCGGGGATCACAGACGGAAGAGTTATATTGGTCTCAATTCCACAGTCCAGACGCTCTTCCTGGCGACAGGTGCCGAATGGGCCGAATCTAAATAGACTGTCCGGACTGGCCATGATCGACATCGTGGCCATGTCCGCCAGAGGTCCAAGGCGACGAGCTACTTCGCCTATTGCAGCATTTCTGGGGCGGTGCCGCATATCAAGGAGATGAAGCGTCGGCCTGCATCGAGGGCGCGCGGATGGCTCTGGCCCATATGAAGGCGTAGTGTCCAGAGATGGACGCCACCGCTGTTGCTGCCCAGGGTTCGGATGGAAACCGGCTTCCTGCCGAGCATTATTTCGGGGAAGTTATGCGTGGCGCCAGGTAATAGAGTCGCAGTGCTCAAAGAATGTAACGCTCAATTGAACGCATTAACTTGTAGATCAATCTTATATTTACTAATTGAGGCACCAATCAAGCCACCGTGTTAATCCTCAAAAACTAAGCATATTAACCATCCGATCTCCGATAACTATTTACAGCCGTCCATTAGACACCATAGGAGTCCTGGCCTACTGTCCCACGTCATGCACCCTGTATGTAATGTAAAAAAACTCCTCTCGCATCTCGCAGACCTCTTCCTCCTTCGAGGCATCATCGACAAATCCCTAGCGTTCCTTTTCCAGGTCGTCCTCCTCCTCCCAATCTGCAGTCTTCAAGTAAAACGATTCAATGAGCCTCTTGCTGTCCTCTACATCCTCATGCAGAAATCTCAATTGCCCCAACCACATGCTGCAGACCTGCCATTCATCTTGGCTGAGGAGAAGATCCTTTCAATCTCCTCTGATGCCATGGCCCAACCAAACCTCAACCCATGATGTTCCTCTTCCAGGTCGTCCTCCTCCTCCCAATCTGCAGTCTTCAAGTAAAACAATTCAATGAGCCTCTTGCGGTCCTCTACATCCTCATGCAGAAATCTCAATTGCCCCAACCACATGCTGCAGACCTGCCATTCATCTTGGCTGAGGAGAAGATCCTTTCAATCTCCTCTGATGCCATGGCCCAACCAAACCTCAACCCATGATAAACAATGTAGCGAAGAAGGAGGTGCTACCTGAATCAGATCGGCAGATGCCATTGTTAGAGAAGCTGCAGATTCCGAGAACTATGGTAGACTGATTGCAGGTAATTATGAGGCTAGCAAGGATGCAGCAGGTTTTTGGTTTCAGGGATGTTTATGTTGTGAGACTTTGTCTCGAAGAACAAGTACAGTCTTAGGGTCCCGTTTGGAGAATTTGATGATGTGAGTTTAGTTTCCGAATTATTTAGAAGCGTACATTAGGATGGATAGATTTATAGGTGCCATACAATCCAGTTAGGGATTCAATTCATCAAATATGTGGTCATACTTCTGCACAAATAACTCATGCACCTCTTGATTTTTTGTTGGAAACTGGATGAATCGTTTTGGAGGCTTTCTTCAGTCTACTTATATCCGCTTCTTATACCAAACTACAGGTTTGCGCATGGATCTGTACTTTCAATGTTCTGCTTCCCTAATTATCCAGTAGGTCACGTGCATCATAGAAGCACAAACCACACTCTGTTCTGACGATTTTTTTTATTTGTAGCGTTGTCTCATTTGTCTGCAGGTTTTGTATATTGTTATTTGCAGACATGGAATGTATATGTGTTCAAGAGGTCAAGAAGACGGCACCTTAGCCCCATGGTAAAGCTGAACGGCAAGCTGTCCCCTCCTCAACACACTTAAAAAGATTTTTCATCTACATGTCTTCTAATTTCTCTGTATTATGCAGCAAGTGCAAACTGTTACTGTTGCTTTCGTCCCTACAGACGAAATCAGTGGTTGGTGCTTAGCTTGATGCTCTTCAAATCAAGTTTCGGCCTGTCTAGATTGATGCTGTCTTACAGTGCTTTCAAGTAAACAAACTGTTGTAGTAGGAGGATTATCCTAACGAGAGTCTTTATTTTTCTTAGAGATCTATATGGGTAAGGTTTCAAAGTTTAGTTTCAGCCTGTCTTACATTGTAGATTGTATAGAGTTTCTACGCCAAGCTACTTAAAGTCTAAAGGTGTGTGTGAAACCATTCTGTATGGTCTCTGATTCAGGATAACTCTAGGCTTAAGTTCACATATATTTCGAGGTAATCATATGTCAGTTGCAAACTAGATTATATGAGCATAGGAGGTTAGTGATCTCATAGACCTTCAGAAGTTGTTGCTATTCTCTGTTCTAGGCCACATCATTTTTGTACAAATAACAGAGAAGCTAACACCTTTGCCCGTACTATTGCTTATTAAATATTTATGCTTGGCCTTTTTTCCTGTGATGCTGTTGTTATCCCTATCATTGCAGGAAAATTATATTTTCAAGACCCTGGATTTTTCTTAAGAGATGTTTCTATATATGCTTAAATAGTTGGAACTTTTATACAAAATATTAGTATATTCACTATAAGCTCCTTTTAGAAGCTGAGACTAATGTTTTCCATGTAATATATGTATCATTGTATTCTGTTTTTGCTTATACCTTTCGCCTATAAGTCCACTCTCCATTTATTTTGTTCTTTTAGTTCCTCTAATGTCTCATGGATAACTTGAACTTTCTTAGAACAAAAAACTAAAAACGTCTGATTCGATATAACATATATTTTGCCGGTATATTATTTAAGACTTGCGTCACGATCCAGGAGATAAATTTAGGAGGTATCATAAGAGCAGACAAACTAGCAGGCATGTACCATTTATTTTGATTTCTGTTGTGTTGTCTTGGTTCAGACTACAAAGCTTGCATTGTTATATACAAGTTTCAACCAAATAGTGCACTCCTAAGATTTGTGCTTCGTTATGCATGATGCAGGTTTCAACAGACCCTGTTATATGTTGTTCTGAATATGTGCTGCTATTATTCTCTAAAAGAGACAAAATCTCTCCCTAATAATAAAGCACGGATTGGGTCTCCGGGTTCACCGTCACAATGCGCTTCTTCCCGTGATTTTACGCTTTCAGTTTTTTTCAAGACGTTCATATTTTTTCCAAAATCCAAGGTGGTACTAAATAATCTATCTAAGCGTTGTTTTCGTCCTGTAATTTTCGTCCGCCGCATCGAAGTTCGAGTCGCCTATGCCTCAACCGCTAGCATGGGCCTCAGCCCATCAAACAAATCTGACAAACAATAGACCGGCTAACCAATGATCCTGTCAAAAGAGGATTTGATCATCTATTACATAATCCCACCTTGCTCCCGGACACTCAAACAAACCAATTTAAATACTACTGTGATTTGAAATCAATAAGCCGGCTGGAATTAGCAGGAAAAGATGGGCAAAGAAAGAAATTAAAACTAAGGAAGAAGATGATTCTGATTTGAAATCTCATAATGATGGTGGGGTGGACGGATGATAATGAGAGAAAAAAAAAGAGTGGGCAACATCTGCGGCAAGCAGCATAGGTCATCCGGACAACGAAGTTCCAAGAAGCTGGTGGCGTAGAGTAGAGGCCGGCGGCGACTGTTGGCGTCGGAACAAACCTCGCCGGACAGCCGGCTCACAGTGCGGCTAATCCCACTGGCTGCTCAGTAGTGTGTGAAAGAGAGATAGAGCGAGAGAAGGGAGATGGATGCAAAATCGCAAATGCATCTCGGTGGAGACGAATGGGTGCTACGTGCCGGTTGTTAGGCCCCAACATTGTTTTTGTCCCCGGTTTTCTTGTGTTTGGACTTAACAGTGTAAAAAAATATTGGGAATGAAATATAATCTTCCAAATCAAACCAAACTTTCATTAAAAAAATTCAAAATCATCAGAATTCAAATCTTTTGATCATTTAATAAAATACTCTAAAAGAATTATTAAACTCTCGAAGATTACGCAAGGGCATTTTCAACGCTGACTCTCAACTGCCATGGTCCACCCAAAAACATCTCCCTTACCCACATCCCTCCCACCGAAGTGGTCAGCGCTGCTCAGAGCACCAATGTCGATTCATGCCGGCTCAGAGCGACGCGACCTCTCACTTGCACTTTGGCATTGAAGCGGCGCCGCCGAGAGCGCCGCCTGCACCGTCCCCCCATGCACGTGACAACTCCATGTTTGAATGGCAGGTCATCGTTCTGCCTTCGTGCATTAAACATGGGCGGTTGCCAAAGAACCTACTCCGATGCCACAAGGCCGTTCGTCTATTGCCCGCCATTAATTAACCACCTTGTCGCTTACCCTGCCATCCGCCGACTATTTAAACTCCAGCCCCTTCCATAGCCGCATCCATCCTCCTCCTCGCCACACCACGACCGTCATGGCCTCCTTGACCTCCAAAGTCATTTGGGACAACCTCTCGTCAGACCAGAAGATGGAGATGCCGCCATTGTTGCCGGCTGGTAGGCCGGCAGGCTAACGGAGGTCGGTGCTACGGACATCCCAATGGAAGATGTGGACAATGACGGGTTTACGCCACCCTCCTCACCGGCCCATGTCGGCATGCCCGTGCTCACTACATTGAAATGGTGTTGGCTGAGTGAGAGGCCTTGTTCCGACAGGCGCAAGCCGACCAGGAGTACAACCTCCGCCTCCTTAACAAGCACCGGAGCGCGGTCGAGCAACTCGCTACTGGCACGGTGATAGCGTCGATGTGGACCAGGCGAAGGAGGAGGCGCTGGTTGACTCCTATCGCACCGCCTGCAAAATCTGCCGTGACCACTGATTGTACCGCCAGCATCAGGCGGAGATAGAAGCGGCCTTCAAGGAGATTAGCGAGGAGGACGACGAAGTCTACAACAAGAGCGAGGACGAGGAAGGCGTTGCTAGCTCCGCCGACCGCTCCTCGCCGCCACGACCACGGCCGCACGTCCAAAGGCGTCGTGAACGAGGAAGAGTAGATCATGGGAGTTCACCGGCTAGGACCCTAGGAAGGCCACTGCCCTTCGCTCCCGCTGAAGCCAAGCTTGGTGGGCTCAAAATTGTCGGTCGATTAGCGCTTGCAGGCTATGGAGGCGAGGCTATGAGCGAGCTGTAGTTTCAGTTCGCAGGGCTCATGGCTGCGGAAATGCCGAGCGGCTCTTGGCAATCATTTAGACTGGGTTTAGAGTATGATTTAGTTCAAATACATTGAAATAAATTAGTTTGCTCTGGTCTATATCAAAATCATCCGATTTTATCTAAAAAGTTATTCAAATGCGAATGAATATCGTCCCTTTTTAAATATTCATCAAATTTGTTCACTTCCGTTAAATTTCTTCCAAAATACAACCAGACAGATCACGAATAGCTTTGGATGGTCTTCTCCTCAGCAATGTCTGAGTGCCCTCCTCCCTCCCGGGGCATGTAGATGGATGTGGTGTCCATTTTGCGGTTCAACATTGGAGATGCCCTAAGAATCACATTGTATGTTTCTCCCAATAAAAGACTATTCCATGCACATGTAAGAATCAGATTGTATCAGATTGTATGCTTCTTCCAATAAAAGACTACTACATGCATCATTACTCTTTCAATCGATTGAAGTGTAGTGCTTAAGCATGCGCCAATGAAGGGCGTTAGGGTGGCTTCTCACATTAACACTTTACGATCCAAATAAGTGGAGTGTAGTGGCAGGTGAAGCTGGTTTTTCAATTTGTTACGCCCGTTGCAGCGCGGCATATGTACTAGTAAGAAAGAAGAAAGAATAACCTTCTCCCGATCTAGCGGCAAGCTGGCGGCCGTTGGACAGCCATGATATGTCCCTGCTGTCTGGATTGTATGCCACGGTCAGTTTAGTTTGCTTCTTCTCCAACACGTACATAATGTAGCCATCAATTGCGACGCTGCCCCGGCTGATGGACAACCATGACCTCCTGTCGTATGGATTATGTTCCATGCCCAATGAAGTTTGCTACGTCTCTAACATGTATCTCATGCAGCCATAAACTGCCCGTCTGTCTGAGCTCTGTACTTGGCACCTTCTCAGCGATAAACATAGTCCTTTGGTGTTTTATGGTAGGTGCTCGCATCTTTCAATGAGATCGTAAGGGTGTTTCTCCTTCTCAGGTATAAACGTAGTCATTTTTGGCCGTTTTGATCTTAGTGACCACCATCAATTGGCCGTCAATAAGCATCTGCCTCCGTCTCAACTCTCAAGGAGAAAAAGGTATGGATGTAGAAAGCATGGCCGGCAGTGATGCATCTAGGCAATGAAATAGTCAAATCTGATCAAACAGTAGAAGAGGAAGTTGGGGTGAAAACCATCTGAAGTACCACGCATCTGTTCCTTTTCCTTTTAGCTACTTGGTTCTCCCGTGCAATTTTGTGGCCTGCACGGTGTGCCACTTTGTGTGAGAAATGGGCTGATATGATTTAGTACGCTCAACTCTGATATTAACAAAAGTTCAACAGTTAACAGTTTGCAAGATAACTGTTTTTACCATCTCTTAGTTGCAGACCACAGATAATAACTTACCAAAAAATCAGATTATGGATGCTTATATTCGCTACTCAAGATTGGAAGACCATTATAATTTCAAGCATTTCCCTTTAGGTATTACTGATGTTGAGATAGATAGATTGCTGGAGACTGGATAGCATGATCGTCATTGTTGTTTGCACATTAGTATATCTGATATGGTACCTTTTTAATCTAAGTTTGTACATGTATTTCAATAATGCAAATATACTACATTGAAATGATGTCCTCATATCAGAACTTCGCAAGAAAGAAAAGATATCAAGTTATGGCAGCATATGATTCTCGCATTAGTTTTTCTACTGTGAATTTCTGTAAGTTCCTAATAGTTTGCTACTAAGGCCAGTTTGAACAGCATGAATATTGCAAGGATATTCTTTTCAGGTGTAGCATGTTATTTGTGATGTGCAGATCCAGCGGTGAGTGAGATTGATCTATCGTGCGTACTTATTTATAACAACATAACTTAGAAACTACATTTTGTTGGAAATTAGGATTCAGATGGGGTTACCCTCTAGAGACATTTCATTCACGTTCTTTCATTCTGTATTAGACCGATGAAAGTTTGAACGTTTCTCTGGAAAAAGGGAATTTTTGTACTAATTTTTATATTCTAATAATTTTTGGTCCTAATTAATCCTAACAAAGATGCAGTAGCCCAATGATTTTCCTGATCCACGTCCATCATGTTAAAGAGAAATAACTACAATCGTCATATGTAATATCTGATACTCATTCTTAAATATTTGGCATGTGGTTCCTTTTTTGCGTTTCTTGAAAATCCATATTTTATTTCTACTTTTCAGTTTTATTGTCTCATAGTGTTATTCATATTTCTATTGTGTATGATGATTAGTTGGGAGATATTCAAAGTTGCATTCCAAGTTCTTATATATTTCAAACTCCTACTATATTCAACATAAAAAGATCTAAAATTATTTTCACATTCGTGTTTCCAAAATCACTAGATCGTGCGGAAGCACGGGTTGATGACTTAATATGATAATAGGTTTAACTTGTAGATCAATGATTATAGTATGAATGCTTTTTATACTTGTGCTTCCAAGTAGTAAAACTTCTCCTGTGCGGCCGTTTACGTATACTTGTGTATAACCTGAAAGATGCAGTCTTCGACTTCAGTCCCCTCGCACAAGGTGCTGGGGTGTTCGCAAAATAGCGCGTTTTCACACTTAATCCGACGTCTCGGTCCTGTTATAAGGAGGTGGTAGCATAGCGAACGAGGCAATCCGGACTATAATGCTTTATCTCTTTCACTTAGCCAGTGGAGCTCGAGGGTGGGGCTACGATATAGCCCCTGGTGGCCCCGCACCTCTCCGAATTCGGGGTGCGTAAGTGCCTGACCGGGAAACGGTCCTTCGTCTAAGCGGGGAATTCTAAACATTCCAGATGTCGATCGAGTGGTTGACCAGTCTCGCTGCATCATGATCAGTTTCGGCTTTCTCTCGAGGTGCTCGCCACGTAGCGGGGCACATCGCAGTAGTTCTCCGGTGCCGTTAGCGATGATACTGAGCGTAAGGCAGCAAAATACAGGAGCCGGGCAAACCCAACATTTGACCAAAGACATGATTCGAGCTGATGCATATAATGCCTAACTCGAGCGCCGAACACTCCGAAGGTGTTCGGACTTTATAATAATGGGCAGGATTATGCCTAAGCCCCTAATGTCCAGGCAGGCGTGGTCTTCGACGCGCCGCGCCTAAGCGTCAGCTCGCTTTGGCTATAGGAAGGAGCCAAGGAGAGTAACAACAAGAGACACTAATAAAAAGGTCTCGCAGGTCTTAATCTGAAAAGAATCCTTGCAACGGGTCCCTCTGCGCTCTCGCTTGTGTCTCCATTGCGCCATTATCACGGGCGATGCACGCACGTTGTTCATCTGTAGAAATAGAGGAGCGTTTAGTTGTAGGAACAGTTATGCGAAAAATATGCAAAAGAAGAAATATAAATAATTAAAGCAAGGATTATATGAAACCGTGGTGAGTTGTGCGCGCAGCCCCCTGTGAAAGGGTATGCGGCTAGTCCGGATTCGTCTATCCGAGTCCGGGGTCTTTAAATGACCCTCGCACTGAAATGGCGCCATGTGGACCGGGCATTTTGAGTGTAAGAGACGCGTAATGCGGTATGACGTCGAAGCGGACAAAAGCCTTTCGTCCCAACAGTGCTTGATATTCACTTTTAAAAGGGGCGATATGGAAAATTAATTTTTCGCGTCGAAAGTTGTTCGGCGATCCGAACACGACTTCTAGTAATATTGAGCCTATGCACTTGGCGTAAGGGACACTCCTTTGAAGGAAGTGCGGCTGTGTCGAATTTTGGTAGGGTCTATCCCCATCCTACGGATTGTGTTTGAATATAGCAGGTTTAAGTCACTGCCTCCGTCCATTAGGACGTTTGTGAATTGTAATCCGTCTATTATCGGATTCAATATCAGGGGAGTCCGTCCCGCGTTTCCAACGCTTCTGGAATAGTCCAGGTGGTCGAAAGTGATTGGTTTTGATATCCAATCTCTACAGTCTGTTGGGTTGGACCGTGCGAAGCTCCTTTTAGAAAGTGCCGCACTATTTTTCTGTATTATCACATGAAGTGAGTTTACTGGTTTAACCCCTTGTGGGAAAGTCTTTTGTTTTCCGGTGCTCTGCTGGTGGGGTTTGTCCTCTTCGTGGCGCTCGAGCCGCTTGTGTTCGGCATTGATCGGCGGACTGTTTAAAACCAACAATCCTGTGGGTGTGATTTGCAGCCTTGGGAATCTGTGGATTTGACATATCCGACCCAAAATCTTCTTTAAGTTGGACAATTCGTCACTGTCATCCTTTAGAGGCTGTGTTTTACTATTTGACCGTGAGCTTTTAAATCCGGCGTTGACTGTCGTGCTCTTTGGGCTTTTCTCTTTATTCTAGCGCTGCTCTTTTCTGCGCCGTGATTTTCCGTTTCCATCTCTTATCTCGGATGTACTTGGGTCACTGGTGCTGCTTCTTGCTAGCCAGCTATCCTCTCCCGCACAGAAGCGGGTCATGAGGCTTGTTAATGCGGTCATTGTCCTCGGTTTCTCTTGACCGAGGTGTCTGCGAACCATTCGTCTCGGACATTGTGCTTGAAAGCTGCTAAGGCTTGCGTCCGGACAGATCGACTATTTGGTTCTTTTGGTGAGGAACCTGTTCGAATTTCATCGACTCTCCGGGCTGTTGAGTTATATGACTTAAATCATCGCATCCGGGGCGGACATAGGTCCCTTGAAAATTTGCTCAACGCTTCCTCGAGCTCTTCCCAACTTCCAACAGTGTTTTCGGGAGGCTTTTGAGCCAATGACGGGCTGGCCCTTTGAGCTTGAGGGTAGATATTTTATGGCATGGAGATCGTCTCCCGCCATATGTATATGCAATATATAGTCTTCTATCCGACTCGAGTCTGTTGTTCCATCGTAGGCTTCTATGTTTATGGGTTTAAACCCTGCTGGGAATTCATGATCCAAAGACCTCGTCGATTAAACATAGTGGGTGTCTGGCGCCAGACTTGTATGTGCCGCTATCGTCGGACACTTGACGGTTGCTTTGCCTCTTAGGGCTTTCTTTTGGGTCCGAGATGGACTGGCTGGGCCATTGGACGGTGGGGGCTCTATGGCCTCCTCCTCAATTTCGAAGCAGCTTACGCTGGGTAGCTCTTCGATTGGTGGCCATTGCACGATTTATCTA
>JAHHZJ010001834.1:0-27561 GCA_021437245.1 Aegilops speltoides | reverse complement strand
GACTTGATCTTCGACGGACTCGAGCCAAGACTGCTTCGATGGCATGATCTAGCTCGCCGCCAATGCTGCCTTGCGGCCGACACGAATCCGCTTCGACCATTAGTCCCGAGCCGCTCGCCTGGATCGAGGATCGGTGGATAGACACCGCCTGGGGCTTAAACTTCCACGGCGATGGAGCCAATAACACTAATCTTGTCCTCGCGAAACTCGTGATTCCGAGGTGCCGGACTTCTTTGCCGGACTCAACCTCCCGCCTCTACCAATCGATCCGATTGGGCGCTGTTATGGAATTCACCAAGGCGACATCTTCCAACACTCGCCTTTGGCGACATCCTAAATTCGCTAAAGCATCTCTCGCTATCGGAGAGTCCCGGCCGACTATGGCCAGATGGTTGGGGTACTGACGACGAAGAAATTCGTAGCCCACCCACCACCCACTTTGTAGCCAACGTCGCATTTATCTAACCGACATGCTAGACTATTTACGAATCCAGCGACATCGACGCTTATGGACGACGCATGCCGAGACGATCAGAACCAGCTTATACAAGGCAACCGAAGACCACTCAATATAATACATATATATATGGTGGACACCCCTAAAGACGGGACGGCAGAAGAAGCAGCAGAGGCATTCTTTAAAGAAGCAGCCCAAACGCGACGCCGCAGCACCGCCGCCTAAATCCCGCCACAAGAAGAATGGAGATTCTGCATAGTGAGATAATAATACCCAGCAGAGTGTCGAAGACAATCCCTCCCGCAAGACTCCAGCAGGAGGATGCAAGCAAGCCCTCACGAGAGGGCGGCACGAAGAGGTTGAGGATCATAACTATATGCCTCCTCCAAGACGGCAAGCCTCAACGATGATGAATTGGTCAGACCGAGGATCCTGGCTTAACAAGAGCGCTTAAGCGCAGGCTTATCGCCACAGCAAACAGCCTAAAGAAAAGCAGCAATGTACCTTCCGTTGATCAGACTCCGTCACCGATCGATGGACCGAGGTCCTCGCGTCAAGAGTATAAACTCAAACGCCTCCAAAAGTTACCTAAGACGCAAGCTGCTTCCTGATTAGAGGAGGAAGCATACATACCTCCATCACTAAAGATGATACGATTATGCACCGACCACCCCTGTGGTCGTGACAGAGAGGCATCCAGCCCCCAGCCAAGACTGCATTCTGCATCGCCCAAAAGTACGGCCAAGAGGGAACGCGCCGACTTGCGTAGACATATTGAGGACAAAGGCAATCCAGATCCATCTACGGATCACGGGGTGCCCCACGCACCCATGACGAATACCGCCGCTACGGATACAATAACTCGCCGGGCCGAACACAAAGCATATACGCTTCTCGAGCTGCATCGCGATATTGCTCAACACAGAGGCGCCGCACACCCGCTATGCTTCACCGACGAAGTAATGGATCATCAAATCCTCAAGGGTTTAAACCTCAGAACATCGAATCCTACGATGGCACAACAGTACTTTCATGGTTTGGATCAAGATTATCTTCCACATCCATATGGCCCGCGACATCTCCATGCCATCAAGTATCTCCCACTCAAGCTTAAAGGACCAGCTCGGCATTGGCTTAAACAGCTTGCCCGCAGAGTCAATTGGGTGTGGAAGACCCGAAGTCAGATTCTTCGACAACTTCCGTGGCACGATAAAGGATCACCAGACGCCGGCGACCTAAGCCACATTATTCAAAGAGCCGTGATTAATCGCCGCATAATTCTCGACACGGTTCTGGACAAAGAAAACCAATCGCCGACCGTCCGGACGCAGAGGCCCTTGCAGCCTTCAAACATAACATCCGGACGTAATGGCTAGCCCGCACTCGGGGCAGTGAAAAGCCGAATCCATGGCAGCCCTCACATCATTAATGACCCGCTGGCGCGGGAGAGGACAGCTGGCTAGCTCAGAGCAACAATCTCCGTAAAATTTTCGCAGTCCGGATACTAAGGACAACAACGGCAGGTCACGCTTAAACAAAACAACGCCGCATTAACGGCGATTATAAGGAGGATACGGCAGTCAACGCCGGATTCCAGGCTCTAAACCCGGTCAGCGGAAGAAGCCGCTCAAAAGAACTACCCGGTCCGTCCAATTTGGACCGAATATCGACCGCTATGCCGTATACATGGCACTCGAAAAATCAGCTAATCACACCAATAGAGATTGCCGGTGTTCAAGCAGGCGCGTTAATTCGTCGAAACAACGACAAGGGCTAAACAAAGCGACGAGGAAGAGACCCGACCGCCAAACAATAGAGGATGTAAGGGTTTTCCCACAAGTGCGGACGGTGAATATGGATACGCCACCCATATACCCAAGAGGGAGAGGAAACGCATCTAAGGACGCCTATGCGATGGAGCCGCCTCCGTTCAATCCATGGTCCTCTTGTCCCATCACTTTCGATCAAGAGACCATCCACCAAGACCGCTATGGCGGATTCGCCGCATTGGTTTTAACCCAATCGTCGATGGATTTCACTCACGAGTCCTGATGGACGGCGGCAGTAGCCCTGAACTCGCTTTATCGGATACAAGCGCAAATGGGCATAGACCCTCAAGGATTAAACCTACAAAGACAACCTTTAAAGGTGTCATACCAGGAGGAAGCCAATCGACAAGCTCACCACACCGAAGTGGTCTTCGATCCCGGATAATTTCCGAGCGAAGAGTTAATTCGACATAGTCCCGCTCGCAGCGCTATCACGCTCGCTCGGACGAACCGGCTTGTAAAATTCAACGCGTGCCGCATTATGCATACCTAAATCTCAAGATGCCGCCTCGCGAGTCATCATGGTCAATGGGAATACGGAACACCCTCCGAACGGAGGAAATACAGCGCTCGCGTAGAAGTACAAAGTAGCCTCTAAGGCATTCAGCCGCCGTTAAACGGCCGGATACAGAAAACGCGGTCGGTGTCAAACCGCGGATCTCGGTAGGGGTCCCAATCAGTGCCTAGGCGGATGGTAATCAGAGACAAGGGACACAATGTTTTACCCAGGTTCGGCCTCTCGATGGAGGTAAAACTTCACGCCCCGCTTGATTAATATTGATGATATGGGTAGTACAAGAGTAGATCTACCACGAGATCAAGGAGGCTAAACCCTAGAAGCTAGCCTATGGTATGATTATTGTAATGTATGTTGTCCTACGGATTAAAGCCCTCCGGTTTATATAAACACCGGAGGAGGCTAGGGTTACACGTAGTCGGTTACAATGGTAGGAGATCTACATATCCAGATTGCCAAGCTTGCCTTCCACGCCAAGGAAAGTACCATCCGGACACGAGCCGGAGTCTTCAATCTTCTATCTTCGTAGTCTTGGAGTCCGCGATAATGATAGTCCGTCGTCCTGGACACCCCTAGTCCAGACTGCCTCAAGAGTCTCAACCAGTCTTCAATGACGAGCAAGTCCGCGCCGCATAATGTTCGGGTATTGTAAGGTGGGTTCCTCCTTGAATAATCCGTAGAAGATCAGTGAATACCGATAGTGTCCGCTCGCAAAATAATTTCCACATTCCACGTGAGAGAGAATAAAATACACCAGCTCAATCACCGACGATTATGCAACAGTGACATCACACCACCACCAAGTCCCTGTTTGAATCGCTTTTACTATACCACCTTAGCACGCTTAGCGCCGATTTCTTTGGCACGCCTTGTCGGGCAAGTAGATCGTGTTCCCTTATTCCGGATCCTCATCAATACGCATAAGCGGGTAACTCCAACCGCTCCCATCGCCACACCTCCTCCCATCGAAGGGGAATCCTAAACGGTCATTTGAGACGGCCCTTGGTATTTCTTCCCTTTATAAGAGGACCAAGGCTCATTCTTGTTTTTCAATCTCGTGATCGAATCTCTTCTCCGCCCCGCCCAACACCCAGAGCCTCAGATTCGAGCGCCTTTGGATCCTCAACCATGTTCGCTCCCACCTGTGGCAGTGGATGCCCTCCACAAGCATGGAGGAGGACATATTGAAGTTATGGGAGCCAAGCACCGGCCTACAAGGTTTCTCGCAGACAAGGTTCTCGCCCAAGGGCAGGTCAGGTTCACCCTCGAGCCCCGTGAATACGTCTGCCTGATCCCACCTCCGGCGGGGTTTAGGCTTCCTGGACGGATCCTTCGTGAGAGGGCTCCTGTTCTACTATGGGCTGGACTTTCACACTTGCCTCCGAGTCCATCCTCCATATCTCCGCATTCATTATCGTTCTCATAAGCCTTCCTCCGCTATTCCCCACTTCGCCTATGGTCAAGACCTCAAGGTGAGCCAAGATGACCTGGGGGGCTGTTGAGTGCGGGCGGCCATAAGCAAAAAGGCCGATGCCCTGTGTCTGAGGGTTCCTTCCAAGAGGAACTCGTCGTGGCAGCAGGAGGTTCTACATCGCCTCCCGGCGGGGCAGCAGCAGGGCTGCCGCCTCATTCCGCCGACCTCCACGCCACCAATGTCGTGGGTCAACCAAGGGTCAATTGGGGGCCGTCCAAGACGTGCTCACCGCAGGCCGGATTCGAGACCTCCAAGCGAGGGAGATCGACATGATCAAAGTGATGCAGGTTATGCTAATCGCATCTTCACCCGCAAACGCCGCCCTCTCCGCCTATGGGAGTTCAACTTGAGGGACCTCGATTCTCCAACACTTTATGGGTGCGACACCCGTGGAGATGTACAGTTGTTCTTCGACCGCAAGTGGCGTGTCCGGATTCAGCCGGGACGCAGGCCTAGCCGCGATCGCCTGGACACTGTGTAAATAGCTCGTAGTCCGGACATTCTGCTTATGTGCCTTTCTAAAGTTCGCCTCGACCACCTTTGTTCTTTACAGGAATGGGTGGCGCGATCAAGGCCGATAAGATGTCCGCCCCTCCCAGAGACTCAGACCGAGCCCGTGGCGGTCGAATGTTGGAGGTTGAGCCAACAAAAGGGGGCGACGGGAAAATAGAGGAGCATGTTTCCCTAAACGGGCGTAATGAAGAGGGGGAACCAAGAATTCTCCTTCAGGGGAGAAGAGGACCGCCTCAAGATCTGGAGGCCAAAGCCCCTAAGCGGGAAGAGATCTTCATCGGGTCCGCGTCCGAGAGAATCCGGGCGAGCAATCATCGCCAAGGACCAGCCTCCAACGAGCCGTGAGTATGAAAGAGGAAGTTAATTAGTAAGGAAATACCTTCATTTGTGCTTCGGTAACCAAATATTTATATTGTAGTTCGGATCTGCAGCCTTCTCGATGAGTTCATCTTTGGGGACCTTCTTCCAAGATGATGGAGAGTGATACGCCCGCCAGCGCCGCCAGATGAGGCAAAGTAGCCCGAAGTGTCGCCACGGAGGGTATCCCCGAGTCCGGAGGGGCCGAGAGTTCGCACCTACTAGTGTCCGCCGAGAATCAAGAGTCTCGCTTGAGAGGGCGCCCATTTCAAGATCACCGTATGCTTACGCGTATGATGATTGAAGGATTTCATTAAAGCGATATGAATGCCGCCATGAGTTTGTCAAGGGATTTGAGGTATGCTAGAATGACACACCTTGTCTTTTTAATGCTTTGTATATAAAAATGCGCTTTGTATAGATAGTAGCCTCGAGACTCGTAGAGGTGGTTGTCGGAAAACGACGGCAGATTTAGAGATCGAATTCTAAAGTAATGAATTCCGCTATGCTTATGTAGGCGGATAGTCCCGGCTAGCCGACTAGTGAGTTTGCCGAATTAAGTCGGGAACTTGACCTGGCGTATGAGCGACATCGCGCTACTATCAACAGGCTACTTGACGAAGTCGCAAGGTAAAAAGAGTTCTCCGCAGCCGCTTATTAAGGGGGTCAAGCCTCCTCTCGAGCAATTATAGGATGTTGTCTGCAGACGTGCTGCCGCAGGAGAGAGCTTTTTTAAATAACTTGCTCTAGCGCTAAGGAGCAAGCCCGGCGAGTGACGCCGTTGCCGAGGGCGTGCCGAGGAGTTGAAAGTCGAAAAGGTCGCGATCGCCAAGCAGTTGGAGGTGGCCGAATTGGCTATGAAATTAAAGGATGCTACCGATCCGCAATGAGGCTCTTGAAAAGGAGCGCTTATCGAGCGTGAAGACTCAAGAAGGCCACCGCTGGTTAAGGATGCCCGCCTGGTACAATGGGCTATGAAGGAGGAACTGCGCCAGCGGAGAGATCGCGGCTGGCAAGCCTTTTCCGCAAGGTTATGGTTTATGGATGCCAAGTATGCTCAATTTGAGCGGTCTGTGGAGTCCGGAGGATCCATGATATGGACTTATCTGCAAGTGCGGTTGATGCTGCGGCACTTCCGGAGCCAGGAGGATCACGTGATCAAGAGCTATATTGGTCTCAATTCCACACACAGTCCGATCACCACTTCGGATCGCGGACCGTCGGCTTAATGGGTCGAAGCTAAATAGATTGTCCTTGACTTGCCATGATCGACATCGGGGGCTCATGTATGGCCAGAGAGGTCCAAGGCGACGAGCTACTTCGCCATCGCAGTAATTCCTTGAGCGGTGCCGATATAAAGGAGATGAAGGTCGGCTCGATCGAGGGCGCGCGATGGTTTCTGCCCCGTGAAGGCGCATTGTCTCGGAGATGGATGCCACCGCTTATTGCCGCCGCCCAGGTTCAGATGAAAGCGATTTCTCTCGCCGAGCACTACTGGGAAGTTAATGCGGCGCTCAGGTAATAGAGTCGCAGTTGCTCGAAAATGTCACATTCAAATGAACGATTAGCTTGTAAATCAATGATTATGTGATAATCGCTTTTATACTTCAGCGCCCAAGTAGTAAAACTTCTCCCGCGGCGCCGCTTTACGATACTTTTGTATAACTTGAAAGATGGCAGCTTCGCCTTCGCTTACGTTACAAAGTGCGGGTGTTCGCAAAAATAGCGCGTTCACACTTAATCCGACGCCTCGCTCCTGTTATAAGGAGGTGGTAGAGAGCTTAACGCAGGCAATCCGGACTATAATGCTTTATCACTTTCACTTAGCCGGAGTTCGAGGGTGGGGCTACGATATAGCCCCCGATGGCATCGCCATCTCCGACCGAGCGCGGCTGCCGACCGAAACGGTCCTTCGCCAAAGCGGGAATTCTAAACATTCCGATAGTCGATCGAGTGGTCGACCAGTCTTCGCCAGATCATGACAGCTTCGTTTTGCTTTCATCGAGGTGCTCGCCAAGCCGAATCGGGGCACAATCGCAGAGTTCTCCGGTGCCGCTAGCAAGCCGATGATACGGAACGAAGGCAGAAACACAGGAGCCGGCAAACCCAACATTTGACCAAAGACATGATTCGAGCTGATGCATATAATGCCTAATCTCGAGACGCCAACACCCTTAAGGTGTTCGGTCTTTATAATAATGGGCGTAACGATGCCCTAAGCCCCTAGTGTCCGTGCACGGCATGGTCTTCGACGCTGCCGATGCTAAAGCGCCAGTTCGCTTTGGCTATAGGAAGAAACCAAGGAGAATAACAACAAGAGACAAGAAAAAGGTTTACGCAGGTCTTAATCAAAAGAATCTCACAACGGGTCCCTATTGCACGCCCTCGCTCCAGGTTCCATTGCGCCGCTTATCCTCGACGGGTGTGCACTTTGTTCATCTCAGAAAAGAGAGGAACGCTTAGTTCGAAAACAAATCGCAAAAAAATATGTGTAAAACAAGAAATATAAATAATTAAAGCGGGTTTGTATGAACCCGGTTGTTTTAGCGCCGCAGCCCCTCGTGAAGGGGTATGCGGCTAGGGAGCCCCTAGCCTGCCGAGGCCGGATTCGCCTATCCGAGTCCGGGTCTTTAAGTGACCTCGATCAAAATGACGCCACGCGGACCGGCATCTTGAGGTAAGAGACGCTGTAATGCGGTATAGCGCTGAAGCGGACAAAAGCCTTTCGCCCCAAGAGTGCTTGATATTCACTTTCAAATGGGACGATGTGAAAATTAATTTTTCTCATCGAAATTGTTCGCGATCCAACACAACTTCTAGTAATATGGAGCCTGTGCACTTGGCGTAAGGGCCTCGGCGCGCTACCTTTGAAGGAAGTGCGGCTGTGTCGGATTTTAGTAGGGTTTATCCCCATCCTACGGATTGTTTTTGAATACAGCAAGTTTAAGTCACTGCCTCGCCCATTAGGACATGAGTAAATTGTAATCCGCCTATTATGGGATTCAATATCGGGAGTCCGCCCCGCATTTCAACGCTTCGAATAGTCCAGTGGTCGAAAGTGATTGGTTTTGATATCCAATCTCTTCGGTCTCGCTGGTTGGACCGCAACGCTCTTTTTAGAAAGTGCCGCATTATTTTTCCGTAGATATCACATGAAGTGAGTTTACGCTTTGACCCTTTGTGGGAAAGTCTTTGTTTTCCTGGCTCGCTGGTGGGTTTATCTTCTTCATTGACGCGGCCGAGCCCCTTTGTGTTCGCATTTAGTCGGCCGGACTGCTTAAAACCCAACAATCCCTCGTGGTGTGATTTGCAGCCTTCGGGGTACTGTGGATTTGACATATCCGACCCAAAATCTTGTTTTGTTGGACAATTCATCACCGCCATCCTTAGAGGTTGTGTTTTATTATTGGGCCATGAGCTTTTGAACCGCGCTGACTGCCATGTGCTTTGGGTTTTTTTCTTTATTTCGGCGCTCTCTTTCTCGCTACCGTGATTTTCCGCTTTCCATCTCTTATCTCGATGTACTTGGGTCATTGGTGTGTGATCTTGCTAACTAGCTATCCTCTCCCCGCACGTAGCGGGTCATGAGGTTTGTTAGTGCGACATTGTCCTTGCTTTCTCGACCGAGGTGCCTCGAGCCATTCGTCCCTGACATTGTGCTTGAAAGCTGCTAAGGCTTCAAGCGTCGGACAATGACTATTTGGTTCTTTTGGTAAGGAACCTGCTCTGCACTTCGCAAGGCCGACTCTCCGGCTGTTGAGTTATATGACTTAGATCATCTCAGATCCGGAGGACGGACATAAGTCCCTTGAAAATTTGCTCTAAACGCGATCCTCGAGCTCTTCCCAACTTCCAACAACAGGTTTTCTAGGAGGCTTTTGCCAATGACGGCTGGCCTTTGAGCTTGAGGGTAGATATTTTATGGCGTGAGATCGCCTCCTCCGCCATGTGTATATGCAGTATATAATCTTCTATCCGCACTCCAGGTTCTGTTGTTCCATCGTAGGCCTCTATGTTTATGGGTTTAAACTCACTGGGAATTCATGGTCCAAAGACCTCATCGGTGAAACATAGTGGTGTGCGGCGCTCAGCATTTGTGTGTGCCGCTATCATCGGACACTTGACGGTTGCCTTGCTTCTGGGGCCTTCCTTTGGCCCGTAAATGGACCTGGCCGCCATCTATCCTTCCGAGTTCGCTGTGTGGCTATGTGTGGCGCCTCTTATAATTTGGCCTGTCATCCGCCGCCTATCCAACCAGGCAGCCCCTTTATTTTTGGACGGTGGAGGCTCTATGGCCTCTTCGTCAATTCCCGTAGCAGCTTGCGCTCGGGTAGTTTCTTTGATTGGTGGCCATTGCCGCATTTATTCGGCGGTTTTGAGCGCTTTGCTCCATCTCATTCCCGGTGTGTCTTCCGCTGTTTTGAGCCTCCGCTTTTCTTCTTCGTGCTTCTTGCAGATCGATGAGTCTTTTTCCGGCGTTCTCATTTCCAGCCGACGTGTCCGCATACGGTCATCCGACCGTGGTTCTCGCCGGCTTAGATTGATTATCTGACCTCCATGTTCGGACGGGTTGCTTATTTGTATGTTCGCCGTCCGATCGCGTGAGCCCGCCATATCGCGGGCTCTTTGGGAGCGCTTGCTGTCGTAGAGGCGGATTTAGGGCGCTGCGCTCACGCCGTTGTTTTGGTCGGTTATCTCGCCACACCGCTGGTCCTCATTATCGCTTCCCTTTGGGGGTGTCCACCATATATATGTCATGCGATTGAGGTGGTCCCGCTGGTCAGATAAGCTCTCGTTTTTTCGTCTCAAAGATCGTCCGTCATAGCGCCGATGTCTTCGAGTCGAGTCTAGCATGTCGGTTAGATCGTCGATCGTGGCTACAAAGTGGGTGGTGGTGGGATCTGAATTTCTTCGCCGTCCGAATTCCCAACCATCCCGGCCATAGTCCGCCAGACTCTCCCGATAATGAGAGATGCTTTAGTGACCAAGATATCGCCAAAGGCGAGTATTGGAAGATGTCCGGGCGGTGAATTTATAACCGCGCCTAATCCGGATCGACGGGTAGGGGCGCGGAGGTTCAAGTCCGCAAGGAGTCCGCGCCGAATCACGAAGCCTGAGGGACAAGATCAGTGTTCGCCCATCGCCGGATGTTGAAGCCCTGTGGCGCGCTTCATCCACCGCCCTCGATCTGGGGCGATCGCTCGGCTAATGGTCAAGCGGATCCGAAAGCGGCCACCAAGGCACTGCTTTGGCGGCAGAGCTAGATCGTGCCCATCGTGCCCAAGGCGCTGCGCTTTGTTGCGGGCTCGAGTCCGCCGAAGATCAAGCCTCCCGACATCGGGCCGTGAAGTTTAAGCTTCCGATCCGACCATCGCCAGTGGCGTAGCTTTATCCGCTCCAGATGGCTGGTTAATTCGCCCGCAGCGCGGTCGCCGAATACGAAGATCTGTCCAGGAGAAAAAGTCTCACCTCGACAGCGTTGTTGGTTGAAGATGCCATCAAGCTTCATCGGTGACGCATATGCAGGAACTCTCAATGAAAGCACCAATGTCGGTGTCAAACCGTGGATCTCGGGTGGGGGTCCTTAATCAGCGCTTAGGCGGATGGTAACAAGAGACAAGGGACACAATGTTTTACCTGTGTTCGGGCTCTCGATGGAGGTAAAACCCTACGCCCCGCTTGATTAATATTGATGATATGGGTAGTACAAGAGTAGATCTACCACGATTTCAAGGATTGTTAATGTATGAGCTAGCCTATGGTATGATTGTTGTATGTATGCCCTCCTCGGGTTTATAGCCCTCCGGGCTTATATAGACACCGGAGGAGGCTAGGGTTACACAGTAGTCGGGTTACAATGGTAGGAGATCTACATATCCCAGATTGCCAAGCTTGCCTTCCACGCCAAGGAAAGTACCATCCGGACACGAGCCGGGTCTTCAATCTTCTATCTTCGTAGTCTTGGAGTCCCGCGGATAATGATAGTCCGCTGTCCGTGACATCGCCCTAGTCCAGACTTCTCAACGCTACCAAGTAATAACAATAATTTACAACCATGACCACTCGCGCGATCAGAGTATTATGTAGGCACTGTGGCCTCAACCCCGCCTCACAGACAGATCGGCGAAGAATAACACTACAGACATCATTACGCTTTGGAGATACCATATAATAGGGAGGGGCACGACGCACGACCCAGTGTGCGTGTTCGACCACACCGGGCCTCGCAAGAAATTTTTCTTGTCATTTTTTTTTATTTTTCCTTCAGTACACCGACTCCGGGTTAACCGAGGCCCTGTCGGGCCATGAACCTTCCGAATCCTCCAAAATGCAAATGGGGACAAAGAAGGTCATGGCGATTTAACACCTGTGTGGTCTCAATTACTTGAGCATTAAATTCATTATATACACCAAGTCCGAGCTCACCCCGAGGGGGACATGTTTACTTAGTCCAAATCCTTTGCTTATCAAGACTATTTGTATCACCGCATTCATAGTGCATTTCTTTCATAAATAATGCAGCACCTTTTTGACGCAATTACATTACCTTTTATATATATGCTCATTACATGACATCTTGCACCCAGATATTTTGGTACGGCCAATACGCCAGGTCTTCGCTCCCAAATTATGGTGTGATAAAGTCCAACACTTTCAAAGTGCGGCACCTTTAACTTATAGCATTGTATGAATCGTTCAATCATGTCTTGGGTCAATAGTTGTTAGCCCGCTCCCACGCTTTTGGTGCCTTACATTCCGCTATGTCGGCTAAGGTGGCACTAGGAGAACCATCAGATTGTACCTGGTTGAGCCGGCGAGCCAAAGGAAGAAAGCTAAACTGATCGCATGATAAGGCAGAGACTGGTCGCTGTTCGAGAGGTTTTTTCGGTCCTTAAAGACTCACGCCGCTCGAAATAAGTTCCGCATAATGTCCCATTGGCGTGGATAGCGCCTCAGATTCGGTCTTCCGATACCAGGGGCTTTACCAAATTTAAAATTATAGAATTCTATGGCTAAGTGAGAGTGTTCAAGCATTATAAGTGCGTTGCTTTGTTCCTTGTGTTGAGCGCCCCAAGATGGACCCAAAATGGGAACAAGAGTGCTCAAGTTTATCCCGAACACCCAAAGACTGTGGGCTTGGGGGTGAAGCCAACGACTTGCCATCTCTCGATTTTATAAACGGCCGCATTGAAGGTAATATTTTAAATTAAACAAGTGTGCTTTAACGCAAGACATGAACAAAGTTTCAGCACGCAGGATAATACATAACGAGTTTACTCAAAGATTACATTTCGGGGCACTCATCCGCATATCGCTGGCTCCCTTCAGACAGTTTTATAATACATCTCGGCGTATACCCTGCCCTTGGCGGTGGGTTCGTGAGAAGTCTCCGATCCAACTTGCCCCAAAGCACCTTTGTGCGGGCAAGGGCCCGTGAGCACCTTCAATACACGCAGACGCTTGATGACTTCCACCCAGGGGCACGATCCACCAGCCGCAGACGAGGTCAGTAGCTCCTGCATGGCCTGCTTAGGGCCATACCGGACTATAAGGCCCTTCATGGCCTCCTCACTACCTTAGGAGTTCGACCACCTGCTTCACCGGTCGCTGGGGGCACTGATGGCCGCCTCAGATCGAGACCGAAGACCTGCTCCGCCGAGCTCCCTCCTCCGCCACGATAGAATGCGGCGCATCGACGACTACGCGCAAACTGCAAACGCCTCGAGAGCTCCAATGCCGGTAAGTGTCGTAGTTTACATTAACATGCCTGCTTTGCATGAAAAATGCCTTACCCGCCGCTATCTTCTTTATATCCTCAACCTCCTCGAGGGCCTTATGGGCCTCGGCCTTGGTGGATTGGCACTTTCGAGAGCCGAGGCAAGCTCTGACTCGAAGTCTTGGAGTCACGCCCAAACTCTCATGCTTCTCCATGAGAGCCCGGAGCTCTTGCCAAACTTCCGCCACCCGTGCCTCCTGCCTTTCTCGCTCATTTCCATGTCAAGATCAAGTGCTCAGCCGCTGGCACAGCCTCCTTCGTGGCTGCCACCTCGTTAGTGGCCCCTGCAATATCCGTAGATATCTATATTAACTTTATCGCAACCAAAACCCTTTTCTATAAGGTAACTATTCAAAGTGGTGTTACTCACCTTCTTTGTCTTCAAGTTGCTTCTGGCATGGCCGAGCTCTTGCTCGGACCGCCGAGATCCTTCTTCACACATCGACTCCGCCGATAGTGGGCAGAGGTCAGCAGCCAGCCCGCAAACCCATATTGACATATTTTAAGCAACCTCCAGATATCTTGTTAGATCCTCAGTCCGACTTTTTCTTTCCGAACACGAACTAAGCATCAGGCTACCGCTATGCGGTATTACATTACATAACTTTAACTTCTACCTCAAAGCCTGTTAGAAGGTGCCGCAGGCTTCGGTCAGCCCGCTCTTGGCGAGCTGAATCTTCAATCACCGCACCCATGATAGTGCGGTGTTCTTCCTGATGGAAGCGCCTTTAAGCGCCCACAAGTTATCCGCGCCCGTTGACGGAGGCCGCCGGTGTCACGCCTTTCCTTCTTTCGAGGGGCCGCCGCGACTCGAACCACGCGGGTTCCGGCGTAGAGTTCGCACAAAGTCCGGAGGCAACTCGACGGCGCCCGGATCCTCCTCCCGATGGGTCCCTCTCGATCCCACTCGGCGCCCTCACCGCGCAGGGGTAGTGGCAGTCGGCAAGGAATCCACATCCGACGGTGCAATGACCCGCTTGATGAAGGGAGATCATCATCATCGGACTACGCATGTAATGCGGCGTTAGAAGGACACTACGTGACACGAAAGAAATTGCATATCAAGGATCCGGATATTTACGATCTTGTCGGACACCGCCCTTGGAGGCCACTCATCCTCGCCAACGGTGGAGTTGGTGAACTGTCCGGGGATAGTCCTCCCCTCTGACCCTTCGCCTCCCCTATTGGGGAAGCCTTCCTCTTCTCTCTCTCCTCTAGGAGAGAGTCTTCCTCCTCCTGCGCTCTTTGGGTGAGGAGTCCGCCTCGTTGATTACTGATTGCGGAACTCTTTCGAGTCCCCGCGCCACCTTTCTGGTTCTTCTCCGCACCACATGCGGTGCCGAACCAGCAAGCCTCCGCCAAACGGGCGCCCACTGGTCTTCCGCATGGGAGCCGGGCTAATAAGCTACTTGGCCTTCTCCATCCATTCCGCCAAAGGAAAAGAAAGAATGAAACCTCTTAGAATCAATTACTACAAAGTGTCCCGTAATGGGGTTGAATTACTCACCGCCGCTTGATGTTCGAAGCAACCATGTCTTCCGTCATGGATGCGGGGCTTCGCCTTGAACAGCACCTCCAGCGCCTTGCGTGTCGATCGAAGAGCCCGCCAACGCCGGTGCTGTTCCGGATTGAACTCCCACGCATTGAATGCCCGTTTGGCATGGGAGAATCCGCGGATGAGCATGACTTGGACCACGCCGACGAGCCTCGAGCTATTGCTCACCAGCCTCGGATGCAGGCTCGGAGTCCCGCCACCTCTTCGATTGCCCCACAGCAAGCCCTTCTTTCCAGAGGTGAGCTGCGTGGGGACGCTAGATCTAAACTCGGGGGCTGCCGCCCATGCGGGCTTGCGCGGCTCGGTGATGTAGAACCATCCCGATTGCCACCCCTTGACGGAGTCCACGAAGGCCCTTCGAGCCAAAGGACGCTGGGCAATTTACCCAACATGGCGCCCAAGCATTCCGCTTATGCGTTCTTCACAACCTTCGCTTGACGTTGAAGGTCTTGAGCCATGTGCCAAAGTGGGGCCGGATGCAGAGGAAGGTTTCGCACCCACGATGAACGCCGAGATGTTGAGGATGAAGTTCGCGCCGATCGTGGAAATCCAGCCGTAGAACTTGAGCCCCTGGACGAATGGATGGAGTGGAAAGCCCATCCATGAGGAAGTGGGGAAGGAAGACGACCCTCTCATGAGGCCCGGGTAGGGGTGAGCTGCCCTCGTCGGCAGCCGATGACGATATCGCCGAAAGGTATCCGCGCTGCACAGCTTGGTGATGTGCTCCTCCTTAACGGTGGAGGCCAACCATTTGCATCCCGCCTCGACATATGCGGGAAGGTCGAGGCGAGATGTGCAAGCTTAGGCGTTGGAGCTTGAGGCGCGGAGATGGATAAGCAAAGGAGGAAGAAGGCATAGGTGAGAAGGTAAATCCTTATCCCTTATATATAGGCGGATTTAAACTGCGCGCCCCCACCGCCGGTAAAACTCGCTATCTCCCAAGCGCCACCATCAATGGCGCAGTGTTACCCACGCCGTATTGATGAGAATCCCGAATAAGGGGAACACGATCTCGCTCGACAAGACGTTAATAAACCGCTTCGCTAAACGTGCGAGGTGGTATAGTAAAAACGATTCAAAATAAGGGCTTGGTAGCGGTGTGATGTCACGCGATAATACGCCAGCAGATTGAACTAGTGTACATTTTATTCTCTATGGTGGAATGTGGAATTTATTTTGCGAGCCGACACTATCCTAGTGTTCATGATCTTCTCGGATTATTCAAGGAGGAACCCGCCTTTGCAATGCCGAACATTATGCGCTGCACTTATCGCCATTGAAGCCTGGTTCAGAGCTACCGAGGGAGTCCCGACTAGGGGTGTCCGGAGAGTCGACTATCATCGTCCGCCGGACTCCAAGACTACGAAGATACAAGATTGAAGACTCCTTCCGTAATGGATAGGACTTTCTTGGCGTGGAAGGCAAGCTTGGCAATACGGATATGTAGATCTCCTACCATTGTAACCGACTGTAATCCTAGCCTCCTCCGTGTCTATATAAACCGGAGGGCTTTAGTCCAGAGGACACAACATACATTACAACAATCATACCATAGGCTAGCTTCTAGGGTTTAGCCTCCTTGATCTCGTGGTAGATCCACTTTGTACCGCCCATATCATCAATATTAATCAAGAAGGATGTAGGGTTTTACCTCCATCGAGAGGGCCCGAACCTGGGTAAAACATTGTGTCCTCGCTTCCTGTTACCATCCGCCTAGACGCACAGCTCGGGACCCCCTACCCGAGATCCGCCGTTTTGACACCAACAGGGGGATCTTGGTGCTCTTGACTAAGGGTGTGGGGCCTTGCCCCCACTACCCACGTTCATGTGGGTCCCCATGCTGGTGGGCCCCACCGAACCTTCTAGAACCTTCCTCGTACAATACAAAAATCTCAACATTTTCCGGCCAAAATAGGACTTCCCTATATAAATCTTTACCTTTCGACCATTCCGAACTCCTCGTGACATCCGGATCTCATCCGGACTCAACAACATTCGCAATCGCACACCAATTCCCATAACAACTCTAGCGCCACCGAACCTTAAGTTTGTAGACCATACGGTTCGGGAATCATGCGATATGACCGAGACAGTCTTCGCCAATAACCAACATCGATCCGATACCCATGTTGGCTCCTACATGTTCCATGATGATCTCATCGGATGAACCACGATGTTAAGGATTCAAGCAATCCCGTATGCAATTCCCTTTGTCTAGAGGTATTGTACCTGCCGAGATTCGATCGTCAGGATGTCAATACCTTGTTCAATCTCGCTACCGCAAGTCTCTTTACTCGCTCCGTAACACATCATCCCGTGATCAACCCATTGGTCATATTGTGCACATTATGATGATGTCCTACCGAGTGGGCCCAGAGATACCTTTCTCACAACCGGAGGACAAATCCCAGTCTCGATTCGTACAACCCAATGTACACTTTCGAGATACCGTAGTGCACCTTTATAGCCACCCGCCACGTTGTTATGTTTGGTACACCCAAAGCATTCCTACAGCATCCGGAGTTCCACAACCTCATGGTCTAAGGAAATGACACTTGACATTAGAAAAGCTTTAGCATACTAACTACACGATCTTTGTGCTAGGCTTAGGATTAGGTTCTTGTCCATCACATCATTCTCCTAATGATGTGATCCCGCTATCAACGACATCCAATGTCCATGGTCGTGAAACCGTAACCATCTATTGATCAACGAGCTAGTCTACTAGAGGCTTACTAGGGACATGGTGTTGTCTATGTATCCACACATGTATCTGAGTTTCCTATCAATACAATTATATCATGGATAATAAACGATTATCATGAACAAGTAAATATAATAATAACTTAATTTATTATTGCCTCTAGGGCATATTTCCAACAGGGTAGTACAAGAGTGGATCTACCACGAGATCAAGGAGGCTAAACCCTAGAAGCTAGCCTATGGTATGATTGTTGTAACGGTTGTCTTTTCTACGGACTAAAACCGTCCGGTTTATATAGACACCGGAGAGGGCTAGGGTTACACAGAGTCGACACAATGGTAGGAGATCTACACATCCAGACGCCAAGCTTGCCTTCCACGCCAAGGAAAGTCCCATCCGGACACGGACAAAGTCTTCAATCTTGTATCTTCATAGTCTTGGAGTCCGCCGATGATGATAGTCCCGCTATCCGGACACCCCTAGTCCAGACTCCTCAAGAGCTCCCTAACCAGTGCTTCAATGACGATGAGTCCGCACGCATATTGTTCGGCATTTCAAGGCGGGTTCTCTCCGAATAATCATAGAAGATTGTGAACACCAGGATAGTGTCCAGCTCGCAAAATAAATTCCACATACCACCGTAGAGATAATAATATGTACACACGCTCAATCTGCCGACGATTTTGTGCGTGACGCCACACCACTACCAAGCCTTTACTTGAATTGTTTTTATTATACCACCTAGCACGCTTAGCTAAGCGGTTTCTTGACACGCCTTGTCGGCAGTAGATCGGTTCCCTTATTCCGGGATTCCCATCAATACGGACGTGGGTAACCCAACTGCGCCCATCGCCACGCCTCTATTGAAGGTGAGTCCCAACGGTCACGGGACGGCTCTTGGTATTCTCCTCTTTATAATGAGACCAAGGCTCGCTTTTCTTCAATCCTCAATCGAATCTGCCACTCGCCCCGAGTTCCAACACCCGAGCTCCAGATTCGAGCGCTCAGACTTTCGGTATGTCCGGCTCCGACCTACAAGGTCGGGTGGATGCCTCCTCCGTCACGTAAGAGGACGTGCTAAAGTTGAGAGAAGCCAGTGCACTGACCCAGAGATTTCAGTGATAGGCTGCCCGCCAAAGGGCAAGTCATTCCTACTCCCGAGCCCGGCGAGAGCGTCGGTTTGTGTCCCACCTCCGCTGGGTTTAGGCTTCCGATGGATCCTTTGTGAGAGGGCTCATGTTTTACTATGGGTTGGAATTCCATGACTGCCTCGAGTCCATCCTCCACATCTCATCATTCATTGTCGCTCATGAGGCCTTCCTCCGCACTACCCCCACTTCGGTTTAGGGCTCAAAACCTTCAACGTGGAGTCAAGATGATCGAGGGCGCCAAGCAGAGGCGGCGGGTGGTTGTAGTAGGAGGGCCGATGCTCCATGGCCCGAGGGCTCTTTCCAGAGGAGCTCGGCTTAGGGAACAGGAGTGGTTCTACATAACCGCCTCCCTGTGGGCAGAGAAGAAGCCGCCCATCTTTCGCTCGGGCCTCCACAGCGGCGATGTCATGGGTCAACCAAGGCTCAACTGGGGCCGCCAAAGGACGCACTCTATTGCAGGATCGATTCGAGACCTCCAAGAGAGGGAGATCAATCTGGTCGTAGTGATGCAGTTATGCTGATTCGCGCTCTCCTACCGCAAGCGCCGCCCTCGTGTGGGAGTTCAATCCAGAGGGGCCACGAGCTCTTCAACACTTTATGGGTACGACACCCATGGAGATGTATAAATTTTTCTTCGGATCACAAGAAGTGTGTCCGAATTGATCAAGGATGCCGGCCTAAGCTGCAATCACCCGGATGCTCGTGAAGTAGCCCTGCGTCTTGACACACCGCTTGTTTCGCTTTCTTGAATTTGCCTTTGACCAATCGCCCTTGAATAGGAGTGGATAGCAAGTTTAAACCGACACTGTGTCCGCCTCCCGGATCCCAGGCCGGATCCCGTGGCCGTCAAGATGTTGGAGGTTGCGCCTTCAGAGGAAGGCGAAGGGGAAAACAGAGGAACTACCGCCTACCAAGGAGGCTTTTTGAGAAAGGGGGATCGAGAATCCTCCTTCCAAGGGGAGAAGAGGACCGCTCGAAACCCGAGGCCAAGGCCTCAAGCGGGAAGAGATCTTTACCAGAGGGTATCGCCTAGGGAGGCCCCTACCGCACTATCTCCCTAAGGAAGCAGCCCTCCAGCAAGCTAAGTAGAAAAAGGGAGTTTTGTAATAAGGACATCCCTATTTGTGCTTCCGAGGATAACCGTTTTACCTTTGTAGTTCGGATCTCCGTCCTTCTCGGATGAGCTCGTTCGGGGACCTTCGCCCGAGATGATGGAGAGCAAGACGCCCATCCGCCGCACCTTCAGTGGGGCGGACGACCGAGGTGTCATCATGGAGGGTATTCCTAAGTCCGCAGGTCGAGAGTTCGGCACCAACCGTGTACGGCCGAGGAGCTAAAGGATCTCGCTTGAGAGGGCGCTTATCTCAAGGTCACCGACATTGATGAGTATGGTGATTGAAGAATTTCATTCCAAGGCGGTTGCATGATGCCGCCAAGTTTGTCAAGCGGGTTTGAGGTAAGTAAAATGACATACCTTTTGACAGCTTTTGCACATAAAGCGTGCCTCAGATAGATAGTAGCCCCGAGACTCGGTATGTTGTCGAAGCGAAAGTGCCGAGGATCATAATCTCGTATTAATTCTCGCTTTTCTACACAGTGTGGGATAGTCCGTGGTCGGACGGACTCGATGGAGTTGTGAACTAAGGCGGCAACTCAACATTGTGGATGCGGGCATCGCGCTAGTCAATAAACGACTTGACGAGTCGCAAGGTAGGTTGTTTCTCCGTGGTCACCTAGTAAAGGAGCCGAAGCTCACTCCTTACAACATGTGTGTTTGATGCAGATGGTGCCGTTGCTGTGGAGGACCTTCGGGTAGAGCTTGCTCGAGCCAAGGAGCAGGCCAGAAGGAGTGATGCGGCTGCCTCGAAGGCGGCCGAAGAGCTAGAAGCCAAAAGGGCTGCTCACTGCCGAAGCAGGGAGGAGATGGCCAAAATGGCCGTGAAGCTGAAAGATGTTGCCAACCGCTATGAGGTTTTTGAAAAAGAACGCCGAAGAAGGCCACCGGCCAAGGATGCCCGCTCGCAATGAGGGCTATAAAGGAGGAGCTGCGCCAGTCGAGATATTGGCCGGTAAGCCCTTTCGCTGCGCAGAGGTTCACAGATCCGGTATGCTCACTTGGCCACTGTGGGGTCCAGAGGATCCTTATATGGATTTAGCGGCGCGGCAGATGTTGTTGTGCACTCAAGTCAAAAGTATCACGAGACGGAAGAGCTTTTTGGTCTCAATTCCACAGTCCGGAGCATTCACTCACCGACCGATCGGTTGGCTGAGTGGGCTGAGGTGAATAGATTGTCCGGACTTGCCATGACGGATATCGGGCTCATGTCCGCCGGATAGGCCCAAGCCAAGAGTTATTTTGGCTTATTGCAGCAATTCTTGGCGGCCGCATATCAAGGCGATGAAGCGGTCGACCTGCATAGAGGGTGCACGGATGGCCTCGCCTGTGAAGACATATCGACGGAGATGGATGCCACCGATGTTGCAACCCGGGTTCGGACGAGAGCCGTTACCCGCCGAGCACTATTTTGGGGAAGTTCCGTGGTGCTCTGGTAATAGAGTCGCAGGCTCAAAAATGTCATGTTCAAATGATCTTTATGGTTTGTAAAACGATATTCATAATATAAGCGCTTTTAAACTTGTGCGCTCAAGTATTGAAATATCTCCCGTAGCGGTCCGTAATGTATACTTGTGTATAACCCGAAGATGGCGTTCGCTTCAGCCCCCACGCACATAGTGTGGGGGTGTTTGCAAATAGCTGCTTTCACACTTAATCCAACATCTTGGTCATGTGAAGGAGGTGGTAGCGTAGCAAACGAGGCAACCGGACTATAATGCTTTATCGATTTCACTTAGCCATAGGAGTTCAAGGTGGGCTACGATATAGCCCCTAGGGCACCGCGCCTCCGTATTCGTAGCGTATGTGCCGACCGAAACGGTCCTTCGTCAAAGCGGAGGAATTCTAAACATTCCTAGTCGATCGAGTGGTTGACTAGTCTTCGCTATATCATGATAGTCGTCGGCTTTCATCGAGGTGCTCGCCGCCAACCGGGCACAATCGCAGAGTTCTCCGGTGCCGCTAGTAGCCGATGATACGGAACGAAGGCATCAAAACACGTGAGCCGCAAACCCAACATTTGACCAAAGACATGATTAGGAGCTGATGCATATAAGGCCTAATCTCAAGACGCCAACACTCCTAAGGTATTCGGTATTTATGATAACAGGTAACAATGCCCTAAACCCATAGTGTCCGGTATAGGCGAATATTTCTAACGCGCCGATGCCAAAACGCCAGCCTCCGGCTATGGTGAAAACCAAGGGATGTGAATCAACAAGAGACAATAAGAAAGGTTTACACAGGTCTTAATCTGAAAAGAATCCTTGCCACGGGTCCCCGCTGCACATTTGCATGTGTCTCCAAGCAGCGGTATCCTCGGATGGGTGTACACACTGCTCATCCGTAAAAGAGAGGAACTTAGTTTGAAAAGAAATCGCAAAAATGTATTAAAAAACGAGTATGAATGAATGAATAAAGTTGAGCTTTTATTGGCTCTTATTGCATTCATACGCACAGCCCCTTGTGAAGGGGTGCGGCTAGGAGCCCTAGTTTATTTATGCCGACTCGCTTAGCCGTGTCCGGGTCTTGAACGACCTTTTAATGAGATGATGCCGCTGGACCGGCATTTTAAGTGTAAGAGAAGCTTAGTGTGGTATTGCGTTAAAGCGACAAAAGCTTCACGCCCCAACAAAGGCTCGATGGCTACTTGTGAATGGAGCGACATGAAAGATTAGCTTTTCACGACGGAAGTTGTCGGGTGATCCAACACAACTTCTAGTAGTACGGAGCCCGGCACTTGGAGTAAGGGCTCAGCGCCACTCCTTTGGAGGAAGTGCGGCTATGGCTAATATTAGTAGGGTCTATCCTCAACTTGACGGATTGTGTCTCGATATAGCAGGTCTAAATCGCTGCCGCCATCCATTAGGACTTGTGTAAATTGTAGTCCGTCAATTATAGGATCCAATATCGAGCAATGATCCCGCTTTGAATACTTCGAATAGTCTAGGTGGTCGAAAGTAATTGGTTTTGACATCCAATCTCGGTTCACTGGGTGACCGTGACATATACTTTAGCGGTGCCGCACTATTGTTCCAGATATCACATTAAGTGAGTTTACTGCTTTGACTTCTTGTGGGAAAGTCTTTGTTTTTCTGCTCACTGGTGGGCTTCTTGCCATCCTCACTTGGCGCACAAGCCCCTTGTGTTCGGTGTTGAGTCGGCCGGACTGTTTGAAGACCCAACAATCTCTGTGGGTGTGGTTTGCGTGCTTCCGGGTACTGTGGATTTGACATATCCGATCCAAAATTTTGTTTAGGTTGATAGCTCGTCACTATTGTCCTTAAGAGGCAGTGTTTTGTTGTTCGTCATGAAGTTTTGAATCGCGCCGACGCCGTGTTCTTTGGGCTCTTTTCTTTATTTCGTGATGGTCCTTTTCGCACGTGATTTTCCATTTCCATCTCTCGATCTCGATGAACTCGGTCCTGGTGTTGCATCTTGCAAGCCAGCTATCTTCCCCGCCAAAAGCGGTCATGAGGCTTGTTAGTGCGGCCGTTGTTCTTGGCTTTTCCTGGCCGAGGTGTCGGCGAGCCATTCGCTCTTGGACGTTATGTTTAAAAGCTGCTAAGGCTTCGCAGGTCCTGACAATGACTATTTGGTTCTTTTTGGTGAGGAACCTGTTCTGCACTTATGCCCGACTCTCCGGCTATTGGGTTATGTGACTTAAATCGCTCAGATCCGGAGGGCGGACATAAGTCCCCTGAAAATTTGCTCTAAACGCGCCCTCGAGCTCTTCCCAACTTCCAATGGTATTTTCGGGAGGCTTTTGAGTCAATGCCGAGCTGGCCCTTTGAGCTTGAGGGGCAGATATTTTATGGCGTGAGATCGCCTCCTCTAGCCATATGTATGTGCAGGATGTAATCCTCAATCCGCACTCGGGTCCGTTGTTCCGTCAGATGCCTCTATGTTTACGGGCTTGAACTCCGCAGAAATTCATGATCCAGCACCTCATCGATGAAACATAGTGGGTGTGCGGCGCCTCGATTTAGGTGTGCCGTTGTCTTTGAACACTCGGCGTGTTGTGTTAGCTTCCTCGGGCCCTCTTTGGCCCATAAATGGACCTCGACCGGCCATCTGCTTTATGCAGGATCATGTGTCGCCTTTAGTGCGGGCGCCGCTTGTCGCTTGTCGGTGTCAAACTGGCGGATCTCGGTAGGGGGTCCGAACTGCTGCCTAGGCGGATGGTAACAGGAAACGAGGGACACGATGTTTTACCTGTGTTCGCCCTCTCGATGGAGGTAAAACCCACGCCCCGCTGGATTAATATTGACGATATGGGTAGTACAAGAGTGGATCTACCACGAGATCAAGGAGGCTAAACCCTAGAAGCTAGCCTATGGTATGATTGTTGTAATGTATGTTGTGTCCTACGGATAAAGCCCTCCGGTTTATATAGACACCGGAGGAGGCTAGGGTTACACGTAGTCGGTTACAATGGTAGGAGATCTACATATCCAGACCAAGCTTGCCTTCCACGCCAAGGAAAGTCCTATCCGGACACGGGATGTAGTCTTCAATCTTGTATCTTCAGAGTCTTGGAGTCCGCGACGATGATAGTCCGCTGTCCGGACACCCCTAGTCAAGGACTCCTCAAGAGCCCTCGATCCAGCTTCAATGACGACAAGTCCGCGCGCATAATGTTCAAGATTGCAAGGCGGGTTCCTCCCTTGAATAATCCAGAGAAGATCATGAACACGTGATAGTGTCCGCTCGCAAAATAAATTCCACATTCCACCGTAGAGAGAATAAAATGTACACTAGTTCAATCGCCGACGATTATGCGGGCGTGACATCACACCGCTACTAAGCCACTGCTTCTTGGCACGCCTTGTCGGCAGTAGATCGTGTTCCCTTATTCCGGATTCTCATCAATACGGACGGTAACCCTACCGCGCATTGATGGCGGCGCTTGGGAGATAAGCGAGTTTTACCAGCAGTGTGGCGATGCACAGTTCATTCCGCCTATATATAAGGGATAAGGATTTACCTTCTCACCTATGCCTTCTTCCTCCTTTGCTTATCCATCTCCGCAAGACTCAAGCTCCAACGCCTAAGCTTATGATCTCGCCGACCTTCCCCGAATATGTCCGGAGCGGGAAGCAAATGGTTGGCCTCCACCATTAAGGAGGAGCACATCACCAAGCTGCGCAGCCGGATTCCTTTCTCGGCGATATCACAGATCGGCCGCCTGACGAGTGGCAGCTCATCCCTACCCCCGGGCCTCATGAGAGGGTCGCTTCCTTCCCCACTTCCTCCGGATCGGGCTTTCCTTCCATCCATTCGTCTGGGGCTCATGCGTTCTACTACGGCCCGATTTCACGATCCGCGCCAACTTCATCCTCAACATCTCGGCGCTCATCGTCAGGTGCCGTGCCTTCTCTACATCCGCCCCACTTCGCCTCAGGGCTCAAGACCTTCAACGCTGTCAAGGTTGTGAAGGGCACGCAAGCGAATGCGGAGGCGCCATGTTGGGTAAATTCGCCCAACGCCCTTTGGCTCAAGGGGCCTTCGTGGACTCCCAAGGGGTGGCAATCGGGTGGTTCTACATCACCGAGCCGCAGCCCGCATGGGCGGCAGCCCCGAAGTTTAGATCTGGCGCCCCACGCAGCTCACCTCCGGAAAGAGAAGGGCTTGCGGGGCAATCCAAGGAGGTGACGGGACTCGAGCCTCGATCCGAAGCCGGTGAGCAATAAGCTCAGCTCGCCAACGTGGTCCAAGTCATGCTCATCCGCCGGATTCTCCCATGCCAAGAACGGGCATTCAATCTGGAGTTCAATCCGAACAGCACCAGCGCTGAGAGGGCTCTTCGACACGCACACGAAGGCCCAGAGGGTGCTGTTTAAGGGCGCCGGTTTCGCATCCGCGACGGAAGATCATGGATTTAGCTCGCAGCATCCAACCGACGAGGTGAGTGATTCAACCCCATTACGGACACTTTGTAGTAATCGAATTGATTCTAAGAGGGTTTCATTCTTTCTTTTCCTTTGACAGAATGGATGGAGAAGGCCAAGCAGCTTATTAGCCCAGCTCCCATGCCAAGACCCATGGATGCCCGCTTGGCGGGTTGCTGGTTCCGCACCGCATGTGGTGCCGGAGAAGAAGGCCAAGAAGGTGGCTGCGGGACTCGAAAGAGTTCCTGCAATCAGGTGTCCGACGACGAGGGGCTCTCCTCAAGACGAGGAGGAGGAGGAAGACTCTCTCCGGAGGAGGAGAGAAGAAGAGGAAGGCTTCCCAATAGGGCAGGCCAAGGGTCCAAGAGGGGAGGACTATTCCTCGGACAGTTTCGCCAACTCCACCGCTGCAGGATGAGTGGCCTCCAAGGGCCAAAGGCCCCAAGATCGTAAGTATCCGGATCCTGATATGCAATTTCTTTCGTGTCACATAGTGTCCTTCTAACGCCGATTCTCGTCGTAGTCCGCTGATGATGATCTCCCCGCTTCATCAAGAGGGTCATTGGCCCGCCGGATGTGGATTCGCTCGATCGAATACCCCCGCCGGTGAGGACGCTGAGGTGGGATCCCAGAGAGGGACCCATCAGGAGGAGGATCCGGAGGTGCCGCCAGTTGCTCTCCCGAACTTTGTGTCGGATTTCTACATCGGAACCCGCAGTGGTTCCAGAGTCCGCGGGTGGCCCTTCGAAAGAAGGAAAAGGTCGGACACCGCGCCTCCGCCCAACCGAGGCGCCGGATAACTCTGTTGGAGGCGCTTAAAGGCGCTCTATCGAGGAAGAACACCGCACTATCATGGGTGCGATGATTCGTAGGTTCACCACCAAGAGCGGGCTGACCGAAGTTCTGCAGCAGCCTTCTAATGTGCTTTGAGGTAAGAAGTTAAAGTTATGTAATGTAATACCGCATAGACAAGAGCTCGATGCTCGCCGTGTTCGAAAGAAAAGCCGGACCGAGGATCTAACAAGATATACGAGGGTTGCTTAAAATATGTCAATATGGGTTTGCAAGGCGCCGCCGACTCCGCAGACTATCGGCGGAGGTCGATGTGTTGAAGAAGGATCTCGAGCGTCCGAGCAAGAGCTCGCCATGCCAAGAAGCAGCTCAAGACAAAGAAGGTGAGTAACACCACTTTGAATAGTTACCTTATAGAAAAGGGTTTTGCTGCATAAAGTTAATAAAGATAATACGGGTATTGCAGGGGCCACTAACGAGGTGGCATCCCCGAAGGAGGCTGGTCCGCGCTGAACGCAAAGGCGGCCGCTGAACGGGCGGAGCGAGAAAGGCAGGAGGCACGGTGGCGGAAGTTCGGCAAGAGCCCTGTGCTCTCATGGAGAAGCATGAGAGTTTGAGGTGACTCCAAGACTCGAGAGTCCGAGCTTGCCTCGGCCTCGAAGTGCCAAGTCCGCCAAGGCCGAGGCCCATAAGGCCCTTCAGAGGTTGAGGATATAAAGAAGATAGCGGCGGTAAGGCATTTTTCATGCAAAGTGCATATGTTAATGTAAACTACCCGACACTTACCCGCATTCGAGCTCTGTATGCTGCAGATTTGCGCAGAAAAGGCCCGATGCCGCCGATTCTATCGTGGCGAGGAGGGAAGCTCGACCGAGAAGGTCTTCCGTCTCAAGACGCGAGGCCGCCATCCGTGTTTTCAAGCACCAATCAAGCACTGGTCGAACTCCACAAGGTAGCCGAGGAGGCCATGAAGGGCCTTATAGTCCGGTTAGGCTTAAACAGCCATGCCTGGAGCTACTTCGCCTCGAGGCGTCGCTGGTGGATGCGGCCTCTGGTGGAGGTCACGAGCCCGCGGTATTGAAGGTGCTTGTCGGCCCTTGCCCGCACAAATGTGCATTGGGGCAAGTTGATGCGGAGAAGCTTCACGGACCACCGCCACCGGCAAGGAGTATCGCATGCCCAAGATGTATTATAGAACTATCCTCAAGGGAGCCCGCGATATTGCGGATGAGTGCCCCGAATGTAATCTTCGAGTAAACTCGTTATGTATTATCCTCGCAGGCTGAAACTTTGTTCATGTGCTACAACGCTGTTTAATTTAAAATATTACCTTCTATGCGGCCGCTTATAAAATCGAGAGATGGCAAGTCGTGGTTCAGCCCCAAGCCACGAAGTTCGGGTGTTCGGGATAAACTTGAGCACTCTTGTTC
>JAHHZJ010001833.1:0-43720 GCA_021437245.1 Aegilops speltoides | reverse complement strand
AACTTTATTATTGCCTCTAGGGCATATTTCCTTCAGTCTCCCACTTGCACTAGAGTCAATAATCTAGATTACATAGTAATGATTCTAACACCCATGGAGTCTTGGTGCTGATCATGTTTTGCTCGTGAGAGAGGCTTAGTCAATGGGTCTGCAACATTCAGATCCGTATGTATCTTGAAAATCTCTATGTCTCCCACTTGGACTTGGTCCCGAATGGAATTGAAGCGTCTCTTGATGTGTTTGATCCTCTTGTGAAATCTGGATTCCTTTGCCAAGGCAATTGCACCAGTATTGTCACAGAAGATCTTCATTGGTCCCGATGCACTAGGTATGACACCTAGATCGGAAATGAACTCCTTCATCCAGACTCCTTCATTCGCTGCTTCAGAAGCAGCTATGTACTCCGCTTCACATGTAGATCCCGCCACGACGCTTTGTTTAGAACTGCACCAACTTACATCTCCACCGTTTAATAAAAACACGTATCTGGTTTGCGATTTAGAATCGTCCGGATCAGTGTCAAAGCTTGCATCGACGTAACCATTTACGACTAGCTCTTTGTCACCTCCATATATGAGAAACATATCCTTAGTCCTTTTCAGGTATTTCAGGATGTTCTTGACCGCTGTCCAGTGATCCACTCTTGGATTACTTTGGTACCTTCCTGCTAAGCTTATTGCTAAGCATACGTCGGTCGTACACAGATTGCATACATGATAGAGCCTATGGCTGAAGCATAGGAACATTTTCATTTCTCTCTATCTTCTGCTGTGGTCGGGCATTGAGTTTGACTTCACACCTTGTAGCAGGCAAGAATCCTTTCTTTGCTCGATCCATTTTGAACTTCTTCAAAATTTTGTCAAGGTAAGTGCTTTGTGAAAGTCCTATTAAGCGTCTTGATCTATCCCTATGGATCTTGATGCCCAATATGTAAGCAGCTTCACCGAGGTCTTTCATTGAAAAACTTTTATTCAAGTATCCCTCTATGCTATCCAGAAATTTTATATCATTTCCAATTAATAATATGTCATCGACATATAAAACTAGAAATGCTCCAGAGCTCCCACTCACTTTCTTGTAAATACAAGCTTCTCCAAAAGTGCAATAAAACCATATGCTCTGATCACACTATCAAAGCATTTATTCCAACTCCGAGATGCTTGCACCAGTCCATAAATGGAACGTTGGAGCTTGCATACTTTGTTAGTACATTTTGGATAAACAAAACCTTCCGGTTGCATCATATACAACTCTTCTTCTAGAAATCCATTCAAGAATGCAGTTTTGACATCCATTTGCCAAATTTCATAATCATGAAATGCAGCAATAGCTAACATGATTCGGACGAGACTTAAGCATCGCTACGGTGAGAAAGTCTCATCGTAGTCAACCCTTGAACTTGTCGAAAACCTTTACGCAACAAGTCGAGCTTTATAAACGTTACATTACCATCGCGCCGATCTTCTTCTTAAAGATCCATTTATTCTCAATGGCTTGCCGATCATCGGCAAGTCAGCCAAATCCATACTTTGTTTTCATACATGGATCCCATCTCAGATTTCATGGCCTCTAGCCATTTTGTGGAATCTGGGCTCATCATCGCTTCCTCATAGTTGTAGGTTCATCACGGTCAAGTAACATGACTTCCAAAATAGGATTATCGTACCACTCAGTGCGGATCTCACTCTGGTAGACCTACAAGGTTCAGCGAAACTTGATCTGAAGTTTCATGATCAATATCATTAGCTTCCTCACTAATTGGTGTAGTCGTCACGAGGAACTGGTTCTCGTGATGAAGTACTTTCAATAAGGGAGTAGATCTGATTATCTCATCAAGTTCTACTTTCCTCCCACTCACTTCTTTCGAGAGAAACTCCTTCTCTAGAAAGGATCCATTCTTACAACGAATGTCTTGCCTTCGGATCTATGATAGAAGGTGTATCCAACAGTCTCTTTTGGATATCCTATGAAGACACATTTCTCCGATTTGGGTTCGAGCTTATCTGGTTGAAGTTTCTTCACATAAGCATCGCAGCCCCAAACTTTAAGACGACAACTTTGGTTTCTTGCCAAACCACAATTCATAAGGCGTCGTCTCAGCGGTTTTGATGGTGCCCTATTTAACGTGAATCGGCCGTCTCTAAAGCATAACCCCAAAGCGATAGCGGTAAATCGGTAAGAGACATCATAGATCGCACCATATCAAGTAAATACGATTCTGACGTTCGGACACACCATTTCGTTGTGGTGTTCGGGTGGCGTGAGTTTGAAACTATTCCGCATTGTTTCAAATGTAAACCAAACTCGTAACTCAAATATTCTCCTCCGAGGATCAGATCGTAGAAACTTTATTTTCTTGTTACGATGATTTTCCACTTCACTCTGAAATTCTTTGAACTTTTCAAATGTTTCAGACTTGTGCTTCATTAAGTAGATATACCCATATCTGCTCAAATCATCTGTGAAGGTGAGAAAATAACGATATCCGCCACGAGCCTCAACATTCATCGGACCACATACATCGTATGTATGATTTCCAACAAATCTATTGCTCTCGATGAAGAAAGCGGAACAAGTTGAGTGGACTCGAAGCTGATGCAGCGTTTGCCGAGCTAAAAGCTCTGCTCTCCACCCAGCTGGTGCTTGCTACTCCAATCAGCAAAGAGCCTTTGTTGCTTTATATTGCAGCCACAGGACAAGCCGTCATTACAGTGTTTACGGTCGAGCGGGAAGAAGAAGGAAAGGCCTTCAATGTTCAGCGCCCAGTATATTATTTGTCTGAAGTCTTGTCTCCATCCAAGCAGCGATACCCTCATTATCAGAAGCTTGTGTATGGAATATACATGACCATGAAGAAGGTTGCTCATTATTTCTCTGATCATTCCATCACGATCGTCGTGACGCCCACTATCGAGATTACACTGTGAGAGATGCAAGCTGGTCGAGTGGCGAAATGGTCGAGTGGCGGCGAGCGATCGGCAAATAGGTTCAAAGAAGCCATCCAGTGGTGTGTTCTTGGAGCATATACACACTCCGTCGATCAAAGAAGATCCTTTCACGGAAGAAGCCCCACAACCCAAAGTGCCACAGATCCGGTGAGGTCGAGGTCCCGATGGTGGTCGACTTGGTCATGGAGGTCTTAGTGGTCACTCCCAAGCTGGACAATTCCTATATCGGCGTATATCACGAGAAAAGAGCTCCCGGAGGATGAGGAAGAGGCTCGGCAGATCGTCCGTCGATCCAAAGCCTTTACCGTTATCAAAGGACAGTTGTATAGAGAGAGCCCGACTGGAGTTGGTCAAAAATGCATAACGCCAGAAGAAGGTCGAATCATTCTCAATGATATCCACGTGGGGACCTGTGGTCACCATGCGTCCTCTCGGACCATCGTAGCCAAAGCATACCAAGCTGGATTTTACTGGCCAAGGGCGAATGAGATGGCAAAGGAAATAGTGGACAAGTGCGAAGGATGTCGGTTCTACTCCAATATGTCACACAAGCCTGCATCAGCTCTGAAGACCATTCCACTCGTCTGGCCTTTCGCAGTATGGGGGATGGACATGGTCGGTCCCTTGAGAACAGGTCGAAGTGGCTTCACTCATGTACTGGTAGCAGTCGACAAGTTCACAAAGTGGATTGAGGCTAAACCAATCAAGAATCTTGACGCCGATACTGCCGTTACCTTCATCAGAGAGCTGACATTCAGATATGGTGTCCCGCACAGCATCATTACAGATAATGGGTCGAACTTTGACTCGGAAGAATTCAGAGATTTCTGCAACTCTCAAGGCACGCGAGTCGACTACGCTTCAGTAGCCCATCTGCAGTCGAATGGACAAGCAGAACGAGCCAATGGCTTGATCCTCAAGGGTTTGAAACCCCGGTGATCGTGATCTCAAGCATGCGGCTGGAGCATGGGTCGACGAACTTCCCGGTGCTTTGGGGACTGCGGACCACACCTAATCGGTCGGCGGAAGAACTCCGTTCTTTTTGGTCTATGGAGCTGAAGCTGTCTTGCCGGTGATCTTCTTCACAATGCTCCTCGAGTTGAACTCTATAGCGCGCGAAGCTGAGCAAGCGCGTCGGGGCGATCGACCTTCTAGAGGAAGAAAGGAGATGGCTCGATCCGATCGACCATCTACCAACAAGACTTGCGTCGCTTTCACGCCCGAGAAATGTGAGAGGTCGAGCCTTCGGGAAGGAGATCTGGTTCTCCGAGTGGACCAGCGAAACAACACAAGCTCGCTCCTTCTTGGAAGGACCCTTCATCGTCACCAAGGTTCTCCTAGCAGGGCATATCGTCTTTAGCGTCGAACACAATGTCGAAGAGCCCAGAGCTTGGAGCGGATCTGCTCCGCCCATTTTACACTTGAAGTTTTTTCACTCGGATGAGTTGTAATAAAAGTATACATAGTTCATGGATTTCAAAATATTAGTGTCATAGTTCCGCCATAATTTTTGTCACTTTTATTTTGTCCCATAAAATTTCCCCCAGGGTGGCTTAGCAGAATCTGTTTAGCCTAAGTTTGTAAAAATCCTACCGAGTGGCAAGCGGACTTCCACTCGGAGGCTTAACCATGCGAATCCGTTTAGCCTAAGTTTGTAAAAATCCTACAGTGGCAAGCGGACTTCCACTCGGAGGCTTAACTCTTGAATCCGTTTACGCCTAAGTTACAAAAATCCTAACAGTGGTAAGCGGACTTCCACTCGGAGGCTTCTTCTGATCAAGTACTCGCCTAAGTTATAAAAAATCCTACAGTGGTAAGCCAGGACTTCCACTCGGGGCTTAACTACAGCCAGTACTACGCCTAAGTTATAACAAAATCCTACAGTGGTAAGCGGACTTCCACTCGGAGGCTTAACTGCAGCCAGTGCTGCGCCTAAGTTATAAAAATCCTACAGTGGTAAGCCAGGACTTCCACTCGGGGCTTAACTGCAGCCAGGCTGCGCCTAAGTTATAAAAAATCCTACCGAGTGGTAAGCCAGACTTCCACTCAGAGGCATACCTGCAGTCCAAGTACTCGCCTAAGTTATAAAAAATCCTACCGAGTGGTAAGCCAGAGTTCCACTCGGGGGCTTAGCTGCAGTCCAAGTACTCGCCTAAGTACAACGTACGCTCACAGGAGGACGAGGTGTAGGTCGACTGCGACCCTCTCCTCCGAGCTAAACCGTAAGTACAACGTGCGCTCGTAAGGAGGACTAGGTGCATGTCGACTGTGACCCTTTCCTCTGAGCTTCGCCACAAGTACAACGTGAAATCCTACCGAGTGAAGTGCAAACCTCTCACTCGGAGGCTTAGCTGCAGCTCAGTGCTCGCCTAAGATATAAAAATCCTACCGAGTGAAGAGCAAACCTCTCACTCGGAGGCTTAGCTGCAGCTCAGTTCTCGCCTAAGATATAAAAATCCTACCGAGTGAAGAGCAAACCTCTCACTCAGAGGCTTAGCTGCAGCCCAGTGCTCGCCTAAGATATAAAAATCCTACCGAGTGAAGAGCAAACCTGTCACTCGGGGGCTTAGCTGCAGCCCAGTGCTGCGCCTAAGATATAAAAATCCTACAGTGAAGAGCAAACCTCTCACTCGGAGGCTTAACTGCAGCCAGTGCTGCGCCTAAGATATAAAAATCCTACAGTGAAGAGCAAACCTCTCACTCGGAGGCTTAACTGCAGCCAGTGCTGCGCCTAAGATATAAAAATCCTACAGTGAAGAGCAAACCTCTCACTCGGGGCTTACTTGCAGCCAGTGCTCGCGTAAGATATAAAAATCCTACAGTGAAGAGCAAACCTCTCACTCGGAGGCTTAGCTGCAGCTCGATGCTAACTTAAGGAATAAATCATTGCGGTGGCGTCTTGCGTTAAACACTGCAAAGGACATTTGAGCCAAAAGCAATCATATTCAAGCATCAAATCCAAGTTGGTCGATACCTAAAGGAACGAAAGTGCTCATCGTTAGGCCTGTTAAGGTTTATCGGTTACAACTCCACTCGGCATACGAGGCAAATTTAAAGTGTCGGGCTTAAAGAAGTTTTTACCCCTCTGTGGAGGCTGGAAGCATAACGAACTTCGTCAAGGTCGATTCCGTCTGCGATCCAGTGGCGCAGCGATGAAGGTTTCCATGAAGGATCTGAAGTCGTGTTTCTTGGTGTTGGCCACCGGAGAGCCGCCAGCTTGTCTTCCAGCGTCTTTGCGGTGGACTCGGGCGGAACCACGAGCAACATTTGCACCGCAGGCGAGACTTCTTCCACTCCTGCACTTTCGGTCGGGGACTGCGTTCGATCGAGTCATCAGCGACTTCGAGGTCATTCTCGAGTGTCGCCACAGGCGAGTGCGAGTCGATCACGAGATGTGGCGACCTTGATCTTGCAAGATAGTCCATGACAGCTGCAACCACGGGACTCGGTCGGAAGACATTCATAGCAACTTCATCATTCCTTTGGAGAATTGGCGGGGTCAATGTTTGGTTCAATGGCTAGTCTCTTCTTCAAAGTTTGACAGAATTCTGCAAGGCGGACACGAGTCAAGATAGTGGTGAATGGGAACATCACAGTTGAAAAGGCGGTATAAAGTTACCTTGAGCATAAGGAACAATTTCTTGGCAAGTCCACCGGAAGGCTTCGGTCATTTTCTTCCCGTCAACTAGTTGATCTTGTCGGTCGAGTAGTCTTATCGGTCTTGATCGGTCGACTTCCTTGTTGTGTCGCGGAGCAGCTTTCAGTTGGTATTTTCTGTTCAAGCTTGGTGGTGAAGCTAACTTCTCGTCGACAAGCTTGGTCTTCTCAACTAGCTCAAGGTCTTTTCTCTTGGGCCTCCTTCACCTTGCACGCAAATTCTGACAAGGTGAGATTTTGAAACAAATGAAGGGAAAAAGGAGTAAATCGAGGTCTCACGAACATACCTTTGGTCTCCTCCTTACGCCTTCGTCGATTCTCTGAACCAGCTTGAGATCCAGCTCGAGCTGAATGTGCTTCTGCTCCAGCTCGATATAGCGAGCATAAGGTCACGAGTTTCTCTGAAGAACCAATCGACAAAATATCAAAGATAATTCACTTCCGAGTGGATAAGAAAAATCATACGTTTCTAAGACTACGGCGAATGCAAGCATTCGGCCGTAGTCTCGGGGACTACCCGGTGGGTGCACTCAGCGTGCCCCACTAGTTCTATTCAAGGCGAGTCGACGATCGACCCACAAAAAAAGGCGTGTTCTTGGACTATAATCGGCGCAAGCGGTTGACCCGCGATCTCGGGGACTACACCCGGTGGGTGCACTCAGCGTGCCCCACGGTTTGAAATCCATTAGCGGTCGAATGGCGAAAAGCCTTACTTGTAAAGCCTAAGGCCAAGCTGCCGTGATCGACCTTAGCCTTGGGGACTACACCGGTGGGTGCACTCAGCGATGCCCCGCTAACACGGAGTTTTATCGACACACCCGGTGGGTGATTGCTATGGATTCGAGAAAAAAAGTTTTGATAGCATATCCTATGAGCGGCGGTGATCGTGACTGAACATTGCTTTGAAGAGCGGGCTGGCGTCATAAGCTGCTGGCTTGCATCCGGACGGTCTTCACTGCTCCATCATGATCCTGCTTGGCGTATCGCTTCCTTAGCGGCGCTGCCTTGATCCTCGGGGCGTGGTGCGTCGTGAAAAGAGAAGGTTGCGGGCACTTTCGGCAAGCGGGATGAGCACTCGTCAACAGCACCGCGAAGGACACGGTGTGTCGGTGGTGTTCTCCTCCCAGCGACGAGTCTCGGCGCCGTCACATCTGGGCCACCACGCGGCGGATGCTTTCCTGCTCATACGTGCTTGCGGTTCCTCATCCTCATCATCATCGGGAAGAGTGATAACAACATTGGATGGAGCTACGAGAAAGAATCGAGAATCGAGATCATGAATCGATCGACTAAAAAACAGAATTAAGAGTATAGTACGGGGTTTGAGGTTCTGCGTCCTCCATCTCATAGTCATCGGCCTTGCTGAAGTCTCGAAATAGCAACCTTGCGGTTCCAAAAGTCGATCGGTTAATTCAAGTATCAACGGAGATAAAGCTTGTACAAAACAAGAAGACTTAAGCAGCATGTTTACCACGATATGGTGGGGATGGACACCTTCATCTTGGCGGGAGCTTGGTTGGTTTTAGCGGACCACCTTCATTGCCGGCACCTTTTCGATCGGCGCGGGAGAAGTGGTCGAGGCGTTTGGTCGGCTGCGAGCGATCACAACCCCTTGCCACGTTCGATCGCGGGATCATGGACAAGTTTGACCGCCTCTCCGGCGCGGTGGAGCAACCTCCTCCTCCTCCTCTTCTTCGTCCTCATCATCGTCGTCGTCATCATCGTCATCTTGGCGCGTCTGAGTCCCTCTTCTGGCTCTCGCCCGCTTGCTTCTCCCTCCTCGGTGAACTGAGCTCCATTGAGCATCGAGTACAGTTCGGTGAGGGCTTGAAAGACATCAAGGCGAGAGATCAATCGACCGATTTGCGAGCATACAAAAATAGACATGACAAAAATACAATGGAAGGCGAGCAAAGCGAACCTTGTCGGGAGCAGCTGTGATGGTCGAGTGGGGAATCCTCCACGGATCCACAGGGATTATCCTTGTTCGATGACGCGACCATCCACCTTTCCTTTGTGGCGTCGTCATTGCTTCGGGTGGATCGAGTCTCGTCTTGAGTTCATGATACAACCACATGCAATGGCTCCGGAACTGAAGAGGCTGGATACGTCGCCGAAGAAAAACCTCCAAAAGGTCCATGCCAGTGACACCGTCTCAAACCAACTGCACCACGCGATCCATCAGCACCTTCACGTCAGCTCTCTCCTCCAGAATCACCTTCAGAGAGGAGGGCTTGTTCACTCGGTCCATGGTGAATTGAGGGAGTCCACTCGACTGCCCCGGCGTCGGCTCATTCTGGCAGTAGAACCAGGTCGACTGCCAGCCTCTGACCGACTCGGGAAACGTCATGGCTGGGAAAGTGCTCTTGTTCCTCACTTGGATCCCCAGGCCCCCACACATTTGGACAACTTGGGTTTTCTCATTGCCTAGGCTCGCCTTCTTCACGATGCGAGGCGACCGTGAATATGTGCTTGAACAAGCCCGGTCTTGATCGACAGCCCGAAAAATTCTCACACATGGATACAAACGCAGCAAGATATGCGATGGAGTTCGGTGTGAAGTGGTGGAGTTGGGCTCCAAAGAAATTCAGAAAACCATGAAAGAAAACACTCGGTGGCATAGAAAATCAGCGGTCGACATTGGTGGCCAGGAGCACGCACTCACCCTCTTCCGGCTGGGGTTGCCACTCTTTCCCCGGAAGCCTCGCGGTGCCGTGGAGGATCAGCCCGTCGTCGGCCATGTCGAGGAGATCCTTCTCCCTGATGGTCGACTGGATCCAATCTCCCTGGACCCAGCCCTTCGGCAGGCGAGATCTAGACGAAGACCCGCTGCGACTGGTGGATCTCCCCTTCGCCTTCTCCGCCGCCGACGCCTTCTTTGCGCGCTCCGGCACCACCGTCTTCTCCTTGACCATGGCTGCGGCGAGATCTTGAAGAAGCTTTCTTGACGCGGCGGTAGCGCGGTGGCGGAGCGAGGAGATGAGAAGAAATGATGAAGCATTGTTCAGAAAACCCTCGCTGGCCGCATTTATAAGATCCCTTCCGAGTGGATGACGGGTGGGCCAGCTCAGTCTAATCATATCCCAAAACAGTTGCATTGGCGTGATACATGGCGGAAAAAGCGGCGCGGAGATTGAGGCGTCTATGTCCTATCCCATCCGAGCGCCGCGATCCGTTCCGCTTCGCGCGCTTCCCCAAATTTCGTATCCCGTAGAATCCGCGAACGGCAGATCGATCTGTCAGACGCGGGATTTCTTGCGATCCGTCGCTCGGGAACCGACAAAGTTCAAAAGATCACTCGGCGAAAGACAAGAATGGATCGAGTCGACTGAAGAAAAGTTGCTCGTTATCAACAAAGAAGGTCTTGGTCCAGAACAACGCATAGCCAGTATGCAAAAATCAATCGGAAACAACACCAACTCCTTCCTCACTCAAGCCTCAATCCATTCGGGGGCTAATGATGGATTCATGTACCTAGGGTAGGGTCATAGACCTGATCTAAGTGCCCTACCCAAGGACAACCTTAGAAGAGATCACCTTCGATCGACCTCGAGGAACCCACTCGGTGGCGGAAGGAATCGACCATGAAGACTCACTCGACCACGGAAGGGTCGGGAGGCACTCTGCCTTCTGTGACTGTAATTGAATAGACTTTATGGTAGTTAAGACACTTTATGTGGGCGTTACGATGCGCCCAGACTTAATGTACTTTAAACCCTTCATTATGTGGGCTGGCGGGGGTCTGGCGCCTCTATATAAGACACCCCCCCTCCACAGGCGAAGGGTTAGCAGCCACATAACACATCCATACATAATCCACTCGACCGCCTCGGGGCTCCGAGGGCGTGGGGCTTTACTTCCTCCGAGAAGGGCTGAACTTGTACATCGCTTGTGTTTACAACCTCTCCATAGCTAGGACCTTGCCTCTCCATACCTACCCCACTCTACTGTCAGACTTAGAACCACGACAACAATTAACTTATCAAGTTCTCTACTTTCTTCCCACTCACTTCTTTCGAGAGAAACTCCTTCTCTGGAAAGGATCCATTCTCAGCAACGAATATCTTGCCTTCCGATCTGTGATAGAAGGTGTATCCAACATTTTCTTTTGGGTATCCTATGAAGAGGCACTTCTCCGATTTGGGTTTGAGCTTATCAGGATAACACTTTTCATATAAGCATCATAACCCCAAACTTTAAAAAGCGACAACTTTGGTTTCTTGCCAAACCATAGTTCATACGGTGTCGTCTCAGCAGTTTAGATGGTGCCCTTTTTAGCGTGAATGCAGCTGTCTCTAATGCATAACCCCAAAACTATAGTGGTAAATCGGTAAGAAACATCATAGATTGCACTATATCCAATAACGTACGGTTATGACGTTCGGACACACCATTATGCTGTGGTGTTCCGGGTGGCATGAATTTGTGAAACTATTCCACATTGTTTTAATTGAAGACCAAACTCGTAACTCAAATATTCGTCTCCACGATCAGATCGTGGAAACCTTATCTTCTTGTCATGATGATTTTCCACTTCACTCTGAAATTCTTTGAACTGTTCAAATGTTTCAGACTTATGTTTCATCAAGTAGATATACCCATATCTACTTAAATCATCTGTGAAGGTCAGGAAATAACGATACCCGCCTCGAGCTTCAACACTCATCGGATCGCATACATCAGTATGTATTATTTCCAATAAGTCAGTTGCTCGCTCCATTGTTCCGGAGAACGGAGTCTTTAGTCATCTTGCCCATAAGACATGGTTCGCAAGCACCAAGTGATTCATAATCAAGTGATTCCAAAATCCCATCAGCATGGAGTTTCTTCATCGCTTTACCTAATATGACCTAAGCGGCGGTGCGAAATAAGTTGCACTATCATTATTAACTTTGCATCTTCTGGTTTCAATATTATGAATATGTGTATCACTATGATTGAGATCCAATGAACCATTTTCATTGGGTGTGTAACCATATAAGGTTTTATTCATGTAAACAGAACAACAATTTATTCTCTTACTTAAATGAATAACCGTATTACAATAAACATGATCAAATCGTATTCATGCTCAACACAAACACCAAATAACACTTATTTAGGTTCAACACGAATCCCGAAAGTATAGGGAGTGTGCGATGATGATCATATTAATCTTGGAACAACTTCCAACACACATCGTCACTTCACCCTTAACTAGTCTCTGTTTATTCTGCAACTCCTGTTTCGAGTTACTAATCTTAGCAACTGAACTAGTATCAAATACTGAGGGGTTGCTAGAAACACTAGTAAAGTACACATCAATAACATGTATATCAAATATACTTATGTTCACTTTGCCATCCTTCTTATCCGCCAATCACTTGGGGTAGTTCCGCTTCCAGTGACCAGTCCCTTTGCAGTAGAAGCACTTAGTCTCAGGCTTAGGACCAGACTTGGGCTTCTTCAGTTGAGCAACAAATTGCTTGCTGTTCTTCTTGAAGTTCCCCTTTTTCCCTTTGCCCTTTTCTTGAAACTAGTGATCTTGTCAACCATCAACACTTGATGCTCCTTTTTTTTATTTCTACCTTCATCGATCTCATCATCATGAAAAGCTCGGGAGTCGTTTTCGTCATCCCTTGCATACTATAGTTCATCACGAAGTTCTATTAACTTGGTGATGGTGACTAGAGAATTCTGTCAATCACTATCTTATCTGGAAGATTAACTCCCACTTGATTCAGCGATTGTAGTACCGGACAATCTGAGCACATGCTCACTAGTTGGCGATTCTCCTCCATCTTTTAGCTATATAACTTGTTGGAGACTTCATATCTCTCAACTCGGGTATTTGCTTGAAATATTAACTTCAACTCTGGAACATCCCATATGGTCCATAGCGTTCAAAACGTCTTTGAAGTCGATTCTAAGCCGTTAAGCATGGTGCACTAAACTATCAAGTAGTCATCATATTGAGCTAGCCAAACGTTCATAACGTCTGCATCTGCTCCTGCAATAGGTCCGTCACCTAGCGGTGCATCAAGGACATAATTCTTCTATGCAGTAATGAGGATAAACCTCAGATCACGGATCCAATCCGCATCATTGCTACTAACATCTTTCAACACAATTTTCTCTAGGAACATATCAAAATTAAACACAGGGAAGCAACAACGCGAGCTATTGATCTACAACATAGATATGCTAATACTACCAGGACTAAGTTCATGATAAATTTAAGTTCAATTTAATCATATTACTTAAGAACTCCCACTTATAAAGACATCCCTCTAATCTTCTAAGTGATCACATGATCCAAATCAACTAAACCATAACCGATCATCACGTGAAATGGAGTAATTTTCAATGGTGAACATCACTATGTTGATCGTATCTACTATATGATTCACGCTCGACCTTTCGGCCTTAGTGTTCCGAGGCCATATCTGCATATGCTAGGCTCGTCAAGTTTAACCTGAGTATTTTGCGTGTGCAAAACTGGCTTGCACCCGTTGTAGATGGACGTAGAGCTTATCACACCCGATCATCACATGGTGTCTGGGCACGATGAACTTTGGCAACGATGCATACTCAGGGAGAACACTTTTATCTTGAAATTTAGTGAGAGATCATCTTATAATGCTACCGTCAATCAAAGCAAGATAAGATGCATAAAAGATAAACATCACATGCAATCAATATAAGTGATATGATATGGCCATCATCATCTTGTGCTTGTGATCTCTATTTCCGAAGCATCGTCATGATCACCATCATCACAGGCGCGACACCTTGATCTCCATCATAGCATCGTTGTCGTCTACGCCAATCTTATGCTTCTCGACTATTGCTACGCTTAGTGATAAAGTAAAGCATTACAGGCGATTGCATTGCATACAATAAGCGACAACCATATGGCTCCTGCCGATTGCCGATAACTTCGGTTACAAAACATGATCATCTCATACAATAAAATTTAGCATCATGTCTTGACCATATCACATCACAACATGCCTGCAAAAACAAGTTAGGCGTCCTCTACTTTGTTTGTTGCAAATTTTATGTGGCTGCTACGGGCTTAAGCAAGAACCAATCTTACCTACACATCAAAACCACAGCGATAGTTTGTCAAGTTGGTGCTGTTTTAACCTTCGCAAGGACGGGCGTATGCACTCGGTTAAACTAAAGTTGGAGCGGCACCGCCAACCACCTGTGTGCAAAAGCACGTCGGTAGAACCAGTCTCGCGTTAGCGTCTGGCGTAATGTCGGTCGGGCGCTTCATCCAACAATACCGCCCGAACCAAAGTATGATATCTTTGGTAGCGGTATGACTTATATCGCCCACAACTCACTTGTGTTCTACTCGTGCATATAACATCAACACAAAAACCTAGGCTCGGATGCCCTTTGTTGGGTAGCGTAGTAATTTCAAAAAATTCTTACGCTGCGCAAGATCATGGTGATGCATAGCAGCGAGAGGAGAGTGTTGTCCACGTACCCTCGTGAACCCGAAAGCGAAGCGTTATCTTGCGGTTGATGTAGTCATCGTCTTCGCGACCCGACCGATCAAGCACGAAACTCGGCACCTCCGAGTTGTAGCACGTTTAGCTCGATGGCGACCCGGACTCGGTCCAGCAAAGTGTCGAGGAAGAGTTACATCGGGGCAGCGGCATGGTGGCGATCTTGATGTTCTACCGTGGCAGGGCTTCACCTAAGCACCGCTACAATATTATCGAGACTATGGTGGAGGGGCACACTTTGCGGCTAAGAGAGCGATCACGAAGATCAACTTGTGTGTCTAGAGGTGCAACCCTGCCCGTATATAAGCGAGCAAGGGGAGGCGGCCGGCCCTTGGGCGCGCGCCAAGGAGAGTCCTCCTCCTAGTAGAGTGAGACTCCCTTTCCTAGTCTAACTAGGAAGAGAAGGGGAAGGAAGAGAGGAGAGAGAGAGAAATAGGGGCGCGCCCTTCCCTAGTCAGTCGGACTCCCCATGGGAGGCGCGCCACCTCTGGGCTGCTGCCATCTCTCTCCCTTAGGCCCACTAAGGCCCAATACTTCCCGGGGGTTCGGTAACCCTTAGGCACTCCGGTTTTCTCGAAATCACCGGAGCGTTTCCGGTGTCGAATAAAGCCGTCAATATATCGATCTTTATGTCTCGACCATTTGAGACTCCTCGTCATGTCGTGATCACATCCGGGACTCGAACAACCTTGGTACATCAAAATATATAAACTCATAAAGAAGCTGTCGCCGTAGCGTTAAGCGTGCGGACCCTACGGGTTCGAGAACAATGTAGACATGGTGAGACCGTCTCCGGTCAATAACCAATAGCGGAACCTGGATGCTCATATTGGCTCCCACATATTCTCTGAAGATCTTTATCGGTCGGACCGCATAACAACATCGTTGTTCCTTTGTCATCGGTATGTTACTTGCCGAGATTCGATCGTCGGTATCTCAATACCTAGTTCAATCTCGTTACCGGCAAGTCTCTTTACTCGTTCCGTAATACATCATCTACAACTAACTCATTATTGCATTGCTTGCAAGGCTTAAGTGATGTGCATTACCGAGACGGCCCAGAGATACCTCTCCGACAATCTGAGTGACAAATCCTAATCTCGAAATACGCCAACCCAACATGTACCTTTGGAGACACCTGTAGAGCACCTTTATAATCGCCCAGTTACGTTGTGACGTTTGGTAGCACACAAAGTGTTCCTCCGGCAAACGGGAGTTGCATAATCTCATAGTCATAGGAACATGTATAAGTCATGAAGAAAGCAATAGCAACATACTAAACGACCGGGTGCTAAGCTAATGGAATGTGTCATGTCAATCACATCATTCTCCTAATGATGTGACCCCGTTTATCAAATGACAACACATGTCTATGGTTAGGAAACATAACCATCTTCGATCAACGAGCTAGTCAAGTAGAGGCATACTAGTGATGTTTAGTTTGTCTATGTATTCACACAAGTATTATGTTTCCGGTTAATACAATTCTAGCATGAATAATAAACATTTATCATGAAATAAGGAAATAAATAATAACTTTATTATTGCCTCTAGGGCATATTTGTTGGGGAACGTAGTAATTTCAAAAATTTCCTCGCTACCGCAAGATCATGGTGATGCATAGCAGCGAGAGGGAGAGTGTTGTCCACGTACCCTCGTGGGCCGTAAGCGAGCGTTATGACCTTCGGTTGATGTGGTTATGCGTCTTCACGATCCGACCGATCCAAGCACTGAGCGTCACGGCACCTCCGAGTTCTGCACCGTTCAGCTCGATGGCGATCTCCGGCCTCCGATCCAGCTGAGCTCCGGAGATGAGTTCCGTCGATCTGACGGCGTGGTGGCGATGATGATGTTCTACCGGCGCGGGCTTCGCCTAAACTCATGACGATATGACCGAGTGGAATATGGTGGAAGGGGACACCGCACACGGCTAAGGAACGATCCGTAGATCAACTTGTGTGTCCATGGGGTGCCCCCTGCCCCCGTATATAAAGGAGGGAGGGAGGAGGAGGCTGGCCCTCTACTATGGCGCGCCATGGGGAGTCCTACTCCCACCGGGAGTAGGATTCTCCCTTTCCTAGTCTAACTAGGAGTCCTTCCATGTATTAGGAGTAGGAGACAAGGAAGGGGAGGAGAGAAGGGAAGGAAGGAGGGGGTGCGGCCCCTCCGCCTAGTCCAATTCGGACTAGGCCTTGGGGGGCGCGCAGCCTGCCCTAGGCAGTCCCTCTCTCTTTCCCGCAGGGCCCAATAATGCCCAATACTTCTCCCTGGCGAATTCCCGTAACTCTCCGGTTCTCCGAAAAATACCCGAATCACTCGGAACCTTTCCGAACTCCGAATATAGTCGTCCAATATATCGATCTTTACGTCTCGACCATTTCAAGACCCCTCGTCATGTCCCCGATCTCATCCGGGACTCCGAACTCCTTCGGTACATCAAAACTCATAAACTCATAATATAAGCATCGCCGAAACCTTAGCGTGCGGACCCTACGGGTTCGAGAACTATGTAGACATGACCTAGAACTATTCTCGGTCAATAACCAATAGCGGGACCTGGATGCCCATATTGGTTCCTACATATTCTCGAAGATCTTTATCGGTCAAACCGCATAACAACATACTTTGTTCCCTTTGTCATCGGTATGTTACTGCTTGAGATTGATCATCGGTATCAATACCTAGTTCAATCTAAATCACCGGCAAGTCTCTTTACTCGTTCTATAATGCATCATCTAAGTAACCAACTCATTGGTTACATTGCTTGCAAGGCTTATAATGATGTGCATTACCGAGAGGGCCCAGAGATACCTCTCCGACAATCGGAGAGACAAAACCTAATCTCGAAATATGCCAACTCAACATGTACCTTCGGAGACACCTGTAGAGCACCTTTATAATCACCCAGTTACGTTGTGACGTTTGGTAGCACACAAAGTGTTCCTCCGGTAAACAGGAGTTGCACAATCTCATAGTTGTAGGAACTTTGTATAAGTCATGAAGAAAGCAATAGCAGTATACTAAACGATCAAGTGCTAAGCTAACGGAATGGGTCAAGTCAATCACATCATTCTCCTAATGATGTGATCCCGTTAATCAAATGACAACTCTTTTGTCCGTGGCTAGGAAACATAACCATCTCTGATAAATGAGCTAGTCAAGTAGAGGCATACTAGTGACACTATGTTTGTCTATGTATTCACACATGTATTATGTTTCCGGTTAATACAATTCTAGCATGAATAATAAACATTTATCATGAAATAAGGAAATAAATAATAACTTTATTATTGCCTCTAGGGCATATTTCATTCAGTCTCCCACTTGCACTAGAGTCAATAATCTAGTTCACATCGCCATGTGATTTAACACCAATATTCATATCTGTATATGATTAACACCCATAGTTCACATCATCATGTGACCAACACCCAAAGGGTTTACTAGAGTCAATAATCTAGTTCACATTGCTACGTGACTAACACCCAAAGAGTACTAAGGTGTGATCATGTTTTGCTCGGGAGAGAAGCTTAGTCAGCGGGTTTGTCACATTGAGCCGTATGTATTTTGCAAATGTTCTATGTCTACAATGCTCTTGCGGAGCTACTCTAGCTAATCGCTCCCACTTTCAATATGTATCCAGATTGAGACTTAGAGTCATCTGGATCGGTGTGAAAACTTGCACCGAGGTAACTTTTCTGACGGGCTCTTTTATCACCTCCATAATTGAGAAATATTTCCTTAGTCCTCACTAAGGATATTCTTGACCAATGTCGATGATCTACTCCTAGATCACTATTGTACTCCTTCTCAAATCTGAGCAAGGTATACAATAGAGTGCGGTACATCGCATAGCATACTTTATAGAACCTATGGTGAGGCATAGGGAATGACTTTTCATTCTCTTTCTATTTTACTGTTGTGGTGGGGATTTGAGTCTTACTCAATTTCATACCTTTGCAACACAGGCAAGAACTCTTTCTTTGGTTGTTCCATTTTGAACTACTTCAAAATCTTGTCAAGGTATGTACTCATTGAAAATCTTATCAAGCGTCTTGATCTATCTCAATAGATCTTGATGCTCAATATGTATGTAGCTTTACTGAGGTCTTTCTTCGAAAAACTCTTATTCAAGTATCCTTTCATGCTTTGCAGAATAATTCTACATTATTTCCGATCAGCAATATGTCATTCACATATACTTATCAGAAATCTTGTGGCGCTCCCTCACTTTCTTGTAAATCAGGCTTCACATGAGTCATATAATACTATATCTTTGATCAACTTATCAAGCGTATATTCAACTCTGAGATACTTGCACCAGTTCATAGATGGATCATTGGAGCTTGCACATTTTATTAGCACCTTTAGGATTGACAAAACCTTACGGTTGTATCATATACAACTCATCTTTAATAAATTTAAGGAATGTAGTTTTGACATCCATTTGCCAAATTTCATAAAATGTGGCAATTGCTAACATGATTCGGACAGACTTTTAAGCATTGATACGAGTGAGAAAATCTCATTGTATTCAACACCTTGAACTTTGTCAAAAACCTTTTTACGACAAGTCTAGCTTTGTAGATAGTAACACTACTATCAGCGTTAGTCTTCCTCTTGAAGATCCATTTATTCTTAATTTTACCGATCGATGAAGAAGGCGCATAAGTTCGAGTGGACTCCGTGTCGATGCAGCGCTTGTCGAGCTAAAAGCTCGCTTCCCACCCACCGGTGCTTGCTACTCCAATCAGCAAAGAGCCTTTGTTGCTTTATATTGCAGCCACAGGACAAGCCGTCATTACAGTGTTTACGGTCGAGCGGGAAGAAGAAGGAAAGGCCTTCAATGTTCAAATACCAAAGATATTATTTGTCCAAGTCTTGTCTCCATCCAAGCAGCGATACCCTCATTATCAGAAGCTTGTGTATGGAATATACATGACCATGAAGAAGGTTGCTCATTATTTCTCTGATCATTCCATCACAGTCGTCAGCGACGCCCCACTATCAGAGATTCTGCACAACAGAGATGCAACTGGTCGAGTGGCGAAATGGTCGAGTGGCAGCAGACGATCTGGCAAAGATAGGTTCCAAAAGAGAAGCCATCCCGAGTGGTGTGTTCTTGGAGCATATACACACTCCGTCAGTCAAAGAAGATCCTTTCACAGAAGAAGCCCCACAACCCAAGAGTGCCACAGATCCGACTGAGGTCGAGGTCCCAGTAGTGGTCGACTTGGTCATGGAGGTCTTAGTGGTCACTCCCAACTGGACAATTCCCTATATCGCGTATATCCTGAGAAAAGAGCTCCCAGAGGATGAGGAAGAGGCTCGGCAGATCGTCCGTCGATCCAAAGCCTTTACCGTTATCAAAGGACAGTTGTATAGAGAGAGCCCGATCGAGTTGGTCAAAATGCATAACGCCGTAAGAAGGTCGAATCATTCTCAATGATATCCACGGGGGACCTGTGGTCACCATGCGCCCTTCTCGACCATCGTAGCCAAAGCATACCAAGCTGGATTTTATCGCCAAGGGCGTAATGAGATGGCAAAGGAAATAGTGGACAAGTGCGGGATGTCGGTTCTACTCCAATATGTCACACAAGCTCAGATCAGCTCAAGACCATTCCACTCGCCCCGCCTTTCGCAGATGGGGGATGGACATGGTCGGTCCCTTGAGAACAGGTCGAAGTGGCTTCACTCATGTACTGGTAGCAGTCGACAAGTTCACAAAGTGGATTGAGGCTAAACCAATCAAGAATCTTGACGCCGATACTGCCGTTACCTTCATCGAGAGCCGACATTCAGATATGGTGTCCCGCACAAAGATCATTACGTATAATGGGTCTAACTTTGACTCGAAGAATTCAGAGATTTCTGCAACTCTCAAGGCACGCGAAGTCGACTACGCTTCAAGAGCCCATCCGCAATGAATGGACAAGCGTAACGAGCCAATGGCTTGATCCTCAAGGGTTTGAAACCCCGATCGATGCGTGATCTCAAGCATGCGGCCGGAGCATGGGTCGATTTAACTTCCTTCGGTGCTTTGGGGATCGCGGACCACACCTAATCGGTCGAATCGAAGAACTCCGCTTTTTGGTCTATGGAGCTGAAGCTGTCTTGCCGAAAGTGATCTTCTTCACAATGCTCCTCGAGTTGAACTCTATAACGGGCAGAAGTTGAGCAAGCGCCAGACGCAATGACCTTCTAGAGGAAGAAAGGGAGATGGTTTCGATCCGATCGACCATCTACCAACAAGACTTGCGCCGCTTTCACGCCGTAAATGTGAGAGGTCGAGCCTTCCAGAAGGAGATCTGTTCTCCGAGTGACCAGCAGAAACAACACAAGCTCGCTCCTTCTTCGGAAGGACCCTTCATCGTCACCAAGGTTCTCCACAACGGGGCATATCGTCTTTACAACGTCGAACACAATATCGAAGAGCCCCGAGCTTGGAACGCGGATCTGCTCCGCCCATTTTACACTTGAAGTTTTTTTTCACTCGGATGAGTTGTAATAAAGTACTTCTGTAGTTCATGGATTTCAAAATATTAGTGTCATAGTTCCGCCATAATTTTTGTCACTTTTTATTTTGTCCCATAAAATTTCCCCAAAGAGTGGCTTAGCCGCTAACTGCTTTCGCTTAAGTTTGTAAAATCCCACCGAGTGGCAAGCCGACTTCCACTGAGGCTTAGCCGCGAACCGCTTCGCTTAAGTTTGTAAAATCCTACCGAGTGGCAAGCCGACTTCCACTGGAGGCTTAGCTGCTAATCCGCTTTCACTTAAGTTACAAAAATCCTAACGAGTGGTAAGCCGACTTCCACTGGAGGCTTAGCTACAGTCCAAGTACTCGCCTAAGTTATAAAATCCCACCGAGTGGTAAGCCGACTTCCACTGGGGCTTAGCTGCAGCCCAAGATCGCTAAGTTATAACAAAATCCCACCGAGTGGTAAGCCGACTTCCACTGAGGCTTAGCTGCAGCCCGTGCTCGCCTAAGTTATAAAAATCCCACCGAGTGGTAAGCCGACTTCCACTGGGGCTTAGCTGCAGCCCGTGAGCTCGCCTAAGTTATAAAATCCCACCGAGTGGTAAGCCGACTTCCACCAGAGGCATACCGCAGTCCAAGTACTCGCTAAGTTATAAAAAATCCTACCGAGTGGTAAGCCGAGTTCCACTGGGGCTTAGCTGCAGTCCAAGTACTCGCCAAGTACAACGACGCCACAGGAGGACGAGGTGTAGGTCGATCATGACCTCTCCTCCGAGCTAAACCGTAAGTACAACGTGGCGCCGTAAGGAGGACTAGGTGCATGTCGATCGTGACCTTTCCTCCGAAGCCGCCACAAGTACAACGTGAAATCCTACCGAGTGAAGTGCAAACCTCTCACTGGAGGCTTAGCTGCAGCCTGCTCGCCTAAGATATAAAATCCCACCGAGTGAAGAGCAAACCTCTCACTGGAGGCTTAGCCGCAGCCTCGCCTCGCCTAAGATATAAAAATCCTACCGAGTGAAGAGCAAACCTCTCACTCAGAGGCTTAGCTGCAGCCCAGCTCGCCTAAGATATAAAAATCCCACCGAGTGAAGAGCAAACCTGTCACTGGGGCTTAGCTGCAGCCCGCTGCTCGCCTAAGATATAAAATCCTACCGAGTGAAGAGCAAACCTCTCACTGAGGCTTAGCTGCAGCCCTGCTCGCTTAAGATATAAAAATCCTACCGAGTGAAGAGCAAACCTCTCACTGGAGGCTTAGCTGCAGCCCAAAGGCTCGCCTAAGATATAAAAATCCTACCGAGTGAAGAGCAAACCTCTCACTGGGGCTTAGCTGCAGCCCAAAGCTCACAGAAGATATAAAAATCCTACCGAGTGAAGAGCAAACCTCTCACTGAGGCTTAGCTGCAGCTCTGCTCGCTAAGGAATAAGTCGATCATGTGAGCGCCTTATGCTAAACCCGCAGGACATTTCGAGCCAAAAGCAATCATATTCAAGCATCAAATCCAAGTTCAGGTCGATACCTAAAGGAACCGAAAGTGCTCATGCGTTAGGCCTGTTAAGGTTTATCGGTTACAACTCCACTCGGCATACCGAGGCAAATTTAAAGTGTCGGGCTTAAAAGAAGTTTTTACCCTCCCGTGGAGGGTTGAAGGCGAACGAACTCGCTAAGGTCGATTCCGCTCGCGATCCGAGTGGCAGCAGCGGCGAAGGTTTCCATGAAGGATCCAAGTCGTGTTTCTTGGTGTTGGCCACCGGAGAGCCGCCACTTTGTCTTCCCGCTGCCTTTGCAAGTGGACTCGGCCGACACACGAGCAACATTTGCACCGCAACGAGCCGAGGACTTCTTCCACTCCCCGCACTCGGTCGTGGATCGCTCACCGAGTCATCACGACTCGAGGTCATTCTCGAGTGTCGCCTCGCCGAGTGCCGAGTCGATGCGAGATGTGGCGACCTTCGCCTTGCAAGATAGTCCATGACAGCTGCAACACGGACTCCAAATGGAAGACATTCATGGCAACTTCATCATTCATCGGAGAATTGACGGGTCAATGTTTGGTTCCAACTGCTAGTCTCTTCTTCAAAGTTTCGGCTGAATTCGCAAGGGCGCATAACCGAGTCAAGATAGTGGTCGAATGGGAACATCACAGTTGAAAAGGGCAGTATAAAGGATTACCTTCGAGCATAAGGAACAATTTCTTGGCAAGTCCACCCAGGAAGGCTTCCAGGTCATTTTTCTTCCCACCAACTAGTTGATCTTGTCGGTCGAGTAGTCTTGTCGCCTTCACCGGTCGACTTCCTTGTTGGCAATCGCCAGAGCAGCTTTCAGATTGGTATTTTCCTGCTCAAGCTTGGTGACCGGTTAACTTCGCCGCCAGCTTGGTCTTCTCAGCTAGCTCAAGGTCTTTTCTCTTCGGTTTCCTTCACCTTGCCCGCAAGTTACAGAAGGTGAGATTTTGAAACAAATGAAGGGAAAAAGGAGTCGCCGAGGTCTCACCGAACATACCTTTGGTCTCCTCCTTCGCTTTCGCGATTCTCCCGAACCAGCTTCAGATCCAGCTCGAGCTGAATGTGCTTCGCTCCAGCTCAAGATAGCGAGCAAGAAGGTCACAGGATTTCTACGAAGAACCAATCGACAAAATATCAAAGATAATTCACTTCCGAGTGGATAAGAGAAAATCATACGCTTTAAGATCACAGCCAATGCAAGCATTCGACCGTAGTCTCGGGATTACACCTGGGTGCACTCAGCGTGCCCCCACTAGTTCTATTCACATGACAGAATGCACCACGACCCACAAAAAAAGAGACGGTTCTTCAGATTATAATCGATCGCAAGCAATGACCACGCCTCGGGATTACACCTGGGTGCACTCAGCGTGCCCCCACCGGTTTCGAAATCCATTCGCCTCAAATAATGACGAAAAGTTTTATTTAGAAGTTTAAGGCCAATCGCCAGCAATGACCTTAGCCTTGGGGATTACACCCAGCGGGTGCACTCAGCGCGTCTCGCTAACACGGAGTTTTTTATCGACACACCCAAAGGGTGATTGCTATGGATTCCGTAAAGAAAAGTTTTGATAGCATATCCTAATGTAACAAAGCGGTGATCGATCGACCAACATTGCTTTGAAGGGCGGAGCTGGCGCCATAAGCTGCCCGGCTTGCATCCCGGACGGTCTTCACCGCTCCATCATGATCCCTCGCCATGACGCTTCCTTAGCAGCGCTGCCTTGATCCTCCGGGACGGGTGCGCCGTGAAAAGAGAAGGTTGCGCTGCACTCGACGGCAGGATGAGCACTCGCCAACAAAGACTGCCAAGGACACGGTGTGTCGAGTGGTGTTCTCCTCCCCGCGACCAGAGTCTCGGCGCCACATCCTCGGGCCACCCCGCCGGCAGATGCTTTCCTGCTCCTTCAGGTTTCAGCGGTTCCTCATCCTCATCATCATCGAAGAGTGATAACAACATTGATGGAGCTACGTAAAAGAATCGAATCAGAGATCATGAATCACCGACTAAAAACAGAATTAAGAGTATAGTACCAGTGGTTTGAGGTTGCTGCGCCCTCCATCTCATGGTCATCACCTTGCCTCAAGTCTCGTAAGTAGCAGCACCGCAGCCCAAAAGTCACCGGTTAATTCAAGTATCAACCAGAGATAAAGCTTGTACAAAACAAGAAGACTTAAGCAGCATGTTTACCCCGATATGGTGGGGATGGACACCTTCATCTTCGGCAGAGCTTGGTTGGTTTTGACGGAGCCACCTTCGATCGCTTCGCACCTTTTCGCCGGGCGCCGAGAAGTGGTCCGAGGGCGCTTGGTCGGCCAAGCGAGGCAGTCACAACCCCTTGCCACGCTCAACAGCAGGATCATGGACAAGTTTCACCGCCTCCGAGCGCCGTGGAGCAACCTCCTCCTCCTCCTCTTCTTCGCCCTCATCATCGCTGCCGCCATCATCGCCATCTTCGCAGCGCTCGAGTCCCACTCTTCCCGGCTCTCGCCCCGCTTGCTTCTCCTCCTCGCCGGAGCCCGAGCTCCATTGGGCATCGAGTACGCTCGTGAGGGCTTGAAAGACATCAAGACAGAGATCAATCGACCGACGGTGCAGAGCATACAAAAATAGACATGACAAAATACAATGGAAGGCAGAGCAAACGAACCTTGTCGGGAACGCCGTGATGGTCGAGTGGGGAATCCTCCCGATCCACGGGATTATCCTTGTTCCCAAAGTGACCGCGCCATCCACCTTTCCACCGTGGCGCTGCCGATCGCTTCCGGTGGATCCGAAGTCTCGCCTTCGCCCGCAGACAACCACATGCAATGGCTCCGAATCAAGAGGCTGGATACGCCGCCAAGAAAACCTCCAAAAGGTCCATGCCAGGACACCGCCTCAAACCAACTGCACCACGCGATCCATCAAGACCTTCACGCCAGCTCTCCTCCGTAATCACCTTCAGAGAGGAGGGCTTGTTCACTCGGTCCATGGTGAATTGAGGGAGTCCACTGACGCCTCGGCCGCTCATTCTCGCAAGAGAACCAGGTCGACTGCCAGCCTCTGACCGACTCGGGAAACGTCATGGCTGGGAAAGTGCTCTTGTTCCTCACTTGGATCCCCAGGCCCCCACACATTTGGACAACTTGGGTTTTCTCATTGCCTAGGCTCGCCTTCTTCACGGTCTGAGAGCGACACGTGAATATGTGCTTGAACAAGCCCAGTGCGGTCGACAGCCCAGAAAATTCTCACACATGGATACAAACGCAGCAAGATATGCGATGGAGTTCGGTGTGAAGTGGTGGAGTTGGGCTCCAAAGAAATTCAGAAAACCATGAAAGAAAACACTCGGTGGCATAGAAAATCAGCGGTCGACATTGGTGGCCAGGAGCACGCACTCACCCTCTTCCGCTGGGTTGCTACTCTTTCCCTGAAGCTCATGGTGCCGTGGAGGATCAGCCTGCCGTCGGCCATGTCGAGGAGATCCTTCTCCTCGATGGTCGATCGATCCAATCTCCCCGACCCAGCCCTTCGGCAAAGTAGATCTAGACGAAGACCCGCTATGATCGGTGGATCTCCCTTCGCTTTCTCCGCCGACGCTTTCTTTATGCGCTGCTTCCAAAGACCACCGCTTTCTCCTTGACCATGGCTGCCAAGAGATGCGCTAAGAGAAGCTTTGCAGAGGCGAAGCGGGCGCGTGGGCGGAGACGAGGAGAGATGAGAAGAAATGATGAAGCATTGTTCGAAAACCCTCGCTGGTCGAGATTTATAAGATCCTTCCGAGTGGATGACGGTGGGCCAGCTCACCTAATCATATCCCAAAACAGTTGCATTGGCGTGATACATGGCGGAAAAAGCGCGCGAGATTGAGGCGCCTATGTCCTATCCATCCGAAAGGCCATGATCCGTTTCCCAAGGCTTCCCCAAATTTCAGATCCCGAGAATCCGCGAACGGCAGATCGATCCGCCGACGCGGATTTCTTGCGATCCGCCGCCGAACCGGCAAAGTTCAAAAGATCACTGGCGAAAGACAAGAATGGATCGAGTCGATCAAGAAAAGTTGCTCGTTATCAACAAAGAAGGTCTTGGTCTGTAACAACGATAGCCAAGATGCAAAAATCAATCGAAACAACACCAACTCCTTCCTCACTCAAGCCTCAATCCATTCGGGGCTAATGATGGATTCATGTACCTAGGTAGGGTCATAGACCTGATCTAAGTGCCCTACCCAAGGACAACCTTAGAAGAGATCACCTTCCAATGACCCACGAGGAACCCACTGACCGACCGAAGGAATCGACCATGAAGACTCACTCGACCACCAGAAGGTCGAGGCACTCGACCGCAACGGCCTGTAATTGAATAGACTTTATGGTAGTTAAGATTTTATGTGGGCTACCAAGAACGCCTGCACTTAATGTACTTTAAACCCTTCATTATGTGGGCTGCAGGGTCCCGGCGACTCTATATAAGACACCCTCCACAAAGTGTATGGGTTCGCAGCCCTGTAACACATCCATACATAATCCACTCGACCGCCTCAGGGCTCCGAGACGTAGGGCTTTTACTTCCTCCGAGAAGGGCCTGAACTTGTACATCGCTTGTGTTTACAACCTCTCCATAGCTAGGACCTTGCCTCTCCATACCTACCCCACTCTACTGTCAGACTTAGAACCACGACAACAATTAACTTATCAAGTTCTCTACTTTCTTCCCACTCACTTCTTTCGAGAGAAACTCCTTCTCTGGAAAGGATCCATTCTCAGCAACGAATATCTTGCCTTCCGATCTGTGATAGAAGGTGTATCCAACATTTTCTTTTGGGTATCCTATGAAGAGGCACTTCTCCGATTTGGGTTTGAGCTTATCAGGATAACACTTTTTCATATAAGCATCGCAACCCCAAACTTTAAGAAACGACAACTTTGGTTTCTTGCCAAACCATAGTTCATACGGTGTCGTCTCAACGGATTTAGATGGTGCCCTTTTTTAACGTGAATGCAGCTGTCTCTAATGCATAACCCCAAAACTATAGTGGTAAATCGGTAAGAAACATCATAGATTGCACTATATCCAATAACGTACGGTTATGACGTTCGGACACACCATTATGCTGTGGTGTTCCGGGTGGCATGAATTTGTGAAACTATTCCACATTGTTTTAATTGAAGACCAAACTCAGAACTCAATATTCGCTCCACGATCGATCGTGGAAACCTTATCTTCTTGTCATGATGATTTTCCACTTCACTCTGAAATTCTTTGAACTGTTCAAATGTTTCAGACTTATGTTTCATCAAGTAGATATACCCATATCTACTTAAATCATCTGTGAAGGTCAGAAATAACGATACCGCCGAGCTTCAACACTCATCGGATCGCATACATCAGTATGTATTATTTCCAATAAGTCAGTTGCTCGCTCCATTGTTCCGGAGAACGGAGTCTTTAGTCATCTTGCCCATAAGACATGGTTCGCAAGCACCAAGTGATTCATAATCAAGTGATTCCAAAATCCCATCAGCATGGAGTTTCTTCATGCGCTTTACACCAATATGACCTAAACGGCAGTGCCAGAAATAAGTTGCACTATCATTATTAACTTTGCATCTTCTGGTTTCAATATTATGAATATGTGTATCACTATGATTGAGATCCAATGAACCATTTTCATTGGGTGTGTAACCATATAAGGTTTTATTCATGTAAACAGAACAACAATTTATTCTCTTACTTAAATGAATAAATCAGACATAATAAACATGATCAAATCGTATTCATGCTCAACACAAACACCAAATAACACTTATTTAGGTTCAACACGAATCCCGAAAGTATAGGGAGTGTGCGATGATGATCATATTAATCTTGGAACAACTTCCAACACACATCGTCACTTCACCCTTAACTAGTCTCTGTTTATTCTGCAACTCCTGTTTCGAGTTACTAATCTTAGCAACTGAACTAGTATCAAATACTGAGGGGTTGCTAGAAACACTAGTAAAGTACACATCAATAACATGTATATCAAATATACTTATGTTCACTTTGCCATCCTTCTTATCCGCCAATCACTTGGGGTAGTTCCGCCCAAAGGACTAGTCCTTTGCAGAGAAGCACTTAGTCTCGTGCTTAGGACCAGACTTGGGCTTCTTCATTGAGCAACAAATTGCTTGTCGTTCTTCTTGAAGTTCCCTTTTCCCTTTGCCCTTTCTTGAAACTAGTGATCTTGTCAACCATCAACACTTGATGCTCCTTTTTTTATTTCTACCTTCATCGATCTCATCATCATGAAAAGCTCGAGTCGTTTTCCATCCCTTGCATACTATAGTTCATCACGAAGTTCTATTAACTTGGTGATGGTGACTAGAGAATTCTCACAATCACTATCTTATCCGAAGATTAACTCCCACTTGATTCAAGCGATTGTAGTACCTGCATAATCTGAGCACATGCTCACTAGTTGAGCGATTCTCCTCCATCTTTTAGCTATATAACTTGTTGGAGACTTCATATCTCTCAACTCGGTATTTGCTTGAAATATTAACTTCAACTCCTCGAACATCCCATATGGTCCATGACGCTCAAAACGCCTTTGAAGTCCCGATTCTAAGCCGCTACATGGTGCACTAAACTATCAAGTAGTCATCATATTGAGCTAGCCAAACGCTCATAACGCCTCAGATCCGCTTCCCGCAATAGGTCCGCTACCTAGCGTGCATCAAGGACATAATTCTTCTATGCAGAATGAGGATAAACCTCGATCACGGATCCAATCCGCATCATTGCTACTAACATCTTTCAACACAATTTTCTAGGAACATATCAAAATTAAACACAGGAAGCAACAACGCGAGCTATTGATCTACAACATAGATATGCTAATACTACCAGACTAAGTTCATGATAAATTTAAGTTCAATTTAATCATATTACTTAAGAACTCCCACTTATAAAGACATCCTCTAATCTTCTAAGTGATCACATGATCCAAATCAACTAAACCATAACCGATCATCACGTGAAATGGAGTAATTTTCAATGGTGAACATCACTATGTTGATCGATCTACTATATGATTCACGCCGACCTTTCGCCTTAGTGTTCCGAGGCCATATCTGCATATGCTAGGCTCGCCAAGTTTAACTCGAGTATTTTATGTGCAAACTGGCTTGCACCCGCTGTAGATGGACGAGAGCTTATCACACCCGATCATCACATGGTGTCTGGGCACGATGAACTTTGGCAACGATGCATACTCAGGGAGAACACTTTTATCTTGAAATTTAGTGAGAGATCATCTTATAATGCTACCGTCAATCAAAGCAAGATAAGATGCATAAAAGATAAACATCACATGCAATCAATATAAGTGATATGATATGGCCATCATCATCTTGTGCTTGTGATCTCTATTTCCGAAGCATCGTCATGATCACCATCATCACAGGCGCGACACCTTGATCTCCATCATAGCATCGTTGTCGTCTCGCCAATCTTATGCTTCTACGACTATTGCTACCGCTTAGTGATAAAGTAAAGCATTACAGGGCGATTGCATTGCATACAATAAAGCGACAACCATATGGTTCTCGCCAGCCACCGATAACTCGGTTACAAAACATGATCATCTCATACAATAAAATTTAGCATCATGTCTTGACCATATCACATCACAACATGCCCTGCAAAAACAAGTTAGACGTCCTCTACTTTGTTTGTTGCAAATTTTATGTGGCTGCTACGGGCTTAAGCAAGAACCAATCTTACCTACACATCAAAACCACAACGATAGTTTGTCAAGTTGGTGCTGTTTTAACCTTCGCAAGGACCGGGCGTAGCCACACTCGGTTAAACTAAAGTTGGAGAAACTGGCACCCGCCAACCACCTGTGTGCAAAGCACGTCGGTAGAACCAGTCTCGCGTTAGCGTACGCGTAATGTCGGTCCGGGCCGCTTCATCCAACAATACCGCCGAACCAAAGTATGATATGCTGGTAAGCAGTATGACTTATATCGCCCACAACTCACTTGTGTTCTACTCGTGCATATAACATCAACACAAAAAACCTAGGCTCGGATGCCACTGTTGGGTAACGTAGTAATTTCAAAAAAATTCTTACGCACACGCAAGATCATGGTGATGCATAGCAACGAGAGGGGAGAGTGTTGTCCACGTACCCTCGTAGACCGAAAGCCGAAGCGTTATGCGCGGTTGATGTAGTCATACGTCTTCGCGACCCGACCGATCAAGCACCGAAACTACGGCACCTCCGAGTTGTAGCACACGTTTAGCTCGATGACGACCCCGGACTCCGGTCCAGCAAAGTGTCGAGGAAGAGTTCTGTCAGGACGACGGCATGGTGACGATCTTGATGTTCTACCGTAGCAGGGCTTCACCTAAGCACCGCTACAATATTATCGAGGACTATGGTGGAGGGGGGCACCGCACACGGCTAAGAGAACGATCACGAAGATCAACTTGTGTGTCTAGAGGTGCAACCCTGCCCCCGTATATAAACGAGCAAGGGGGAGGCCGGCCGGCCCTTGGGGCGCGCCAAGGAGGGGGGAGTCCTCCTCCTAGTAGGAGTAGGACTCCCCTTTCCTAGTCTAACTAGGAAGAGAGAAGGGGGAAGGAAAGAGAGGGAGAGGGAGAGGAAATAGGGGCCGCGCCCCCTTCCCCTAGTCCAATTCGGACTCCCCATGGGAGGGGGCGCGCCACCTCCTGGGCTGCTGCCATCTCTCTCCCCTTAGGCCCACTAAGGCCCAATACTTCGGGGTTCCGTAACCTTCCGCACTCCGTTTTCTCCAAATCACCCGAACGCTTCCGTGTCCTAATAAAGCCGCCCAATATATCGATCTTTATGTCTCGACCATTTCGAGACTCTCGCCATGTCCGTGATCACATCCGGACTCAACAACCTTCGTACATCAAAATATATAAACTCATAAGGAAACCGCCATCGTAACGTTGTTGCGTAGGACTCTACGGTTCGAGAACAATGTAGACATGACGAGACACGCCTCCGTCAATAACCAATAGCGAACCCTGATGCTCATATTGGCTCCTACATATTCTACGAAGATCTTTATCGGTCGACCGCATAACAACATACGTTGTTCCTTTGTCATCGGTATGTTACTTGCCCGAGATTCGATCGTCGGTATCTCAATACCTAGTTCAATCTCGTTACCGGCAAGTCTCTTTACTCGTTCCGTAATACATCATCTCGCAACTAACTCATTATTGCATTGCTTGCAAGGCTTAAGTGATGTGCATTACCGAGACGGCCCAGAGATACCTCTCCGACAATCTGAGTGACAAATCCTAATCTCGAAATACGCCAACCCAACATGTACCTTTGGAGACACCTGTAGAGCACCTTTATAATCGCCAGCACGCTAGACGCTTGGTAGCACACAAAGTGTTCCTCCGGCAAACGGAGTTGCATAATCTCATAGTCATAGGAACATGTATAAGTCATGAAGAAAGCAATAGCAACATACTAAACGACCGGGTGCTAAGCTAATGGAATGTGTCATGTCAATCACATCATTCTCCTAATGATGTGACCCCGTTTATCAAATGACAACACATGTCTATGGTTAGGAAACATAACCATCTTCGATCAACGAGCTAGTCAAGTAGAGGCATACTAGTGATGTTTAGTTTGTCTATGTATTCACACAAGTATTATGTTTCCGGTTAATACAATTCTAGCATGAATAATAAACATTTATCATGAAATAAGGAAATAAATAATAACTTTATTATTGCCTCTAGGGCATATTTGTTGGGGAACGTAGTAATTTCAAAAAATTTCCTACGCACACGCAAGATCATGGTGATGCATAGCAACGAGAGGGGAGAGTGTTGTCCACGTACCCTCGTAGACCGTAAGCGGAAGCGTTATGACAACTCGGTTGATGTAGTTGTACGTCTTCACGATCCGACCGATCCAAGCACTGAACGTACGGCACCTCCGAGTTCTGCACACGTTCAGCTCGATGACGATCTCCGGCCTCCGATCCAGCTGAGCTCCGGAGATGAGTTCCACAAGACGACGGCGCAGGACGATGATGATGTTCTATCGGCGCAGGCTTCGCCTAAACTCCGCGACGATATGACCGAGGTGGAATATGGTGGAAGGGGACACCGACACGGCTAAGGAACGATCCAGAGATCAACTTGTGTGTCCATGGGGTGCCCCTGCCCCTCAGATATAAAGGAGGGAGGAGGAGGAGGCTGGCCTCTACTATGGCGCCCATGGGGAGTCCTACTCCCACCGAGTAGGATTCTCCTTTCCTAGTCTAACTAGGAGTCCTTCCATGTATTAGGAGTAGGAGACAAGGAAGGAGGAGAGAAGGAAGGAAGGAGGGGTGCGCCCTCCGCCTAGTCCACCCGGACTAGGCCTTGGGGCGCGCAGCCTGCCCTAGGCAGTCCTCTCTCTTCTGCAGGCCCAATAATGCCCAATACTTCTCCCCGGCGAATTCCTGTAACTCTCCTGCTTCTCCAAAATACCCAATCACTGAACCTTCCCAACTCCGAATATAGTCGCCCAATATATCGATCTTTACGCCTCGACCATTTCAAGACTCGTCATGTCCCCGATCTCATCCGGACTCAACTCCTTCGTACATCAAAACTCATAAACTCATAATATAACCGCCATCGAAACCTTGTTGCAAGGGACTCTACGGTTCGAGAACTATGTAGACATGACCTAGAACTATTCTCGTCAATAACCAATAGCGGACCTGGATGCCCATATTGGTTCCTACATATTCTACGAAGATCTTTATCGGTCAAACCGCATAACAACATACTTTGTTCCTTTGTCATCGGTATAGTTACTCGCCCGAGATTCGATCATCGGTATCCAATACCTAGTTCAATCTCGCCACCGCAAGTCTCTTTACTCGCTCTATAATGCATCATCTCGAACCAACTCATTGGTTACATTGCTTGCAAGGCTTATAATGATGTGCATTACCGAGAGGGCTCAGAGATACCTCTCCGACAATCGGAGAGACAAAACCTAATCTCAAATATGCCAACTCAACATGTACCTTCGAGACACCTGTAGAGCACCTTTATAATCACCCAGCACGCTAGACGCTTGGTAGCACACAAAGTGTTCCTCCGTAAACAGGAGTTGCACAATCTCATAGTTGTAGGAACTTTGTATAAGTCATGAAGAAAGCAATAGCAGATACTAAACGATCAAGTGCTAAGCTAACGAATGGGTCAAGTCAATCACATCATTCTCCTAATGATGTGATCCCGCTAATCAAATGACAACTCTTTGTCCGTGGCTAGGAAACATAACCATCTCTCGATAAATGAGCTAGTCAAGTAGAGGCATACTAGTGACACTATGTTTGTCTATGTATTCACACATGTATTATGTTTCCGGTTAATACAATTCTAGCATGAATAATAAACATTTATCATGAAATAAGGAAATAAATAATAACTTTATTATTGCCTCTAGGGCATATTTCATTCAGTCTCCCACTTGCACTAGAGTCAATAATCTAGTTCACATCGCCATGTGATTTAACACCAATATTCATATCTGTATATGATTAACACCCATAGTTCACATCATCATGTGACCAACACCCAAAGGGTTTACTAGAGTCAATAATCTAGTTCACATTGCTACGTGACTAACACCCAAAGAGTACTAAGGTGTGATCATGTTTTGCTCGGGAGAGAAGCTTAGTCAACGGGTTTGTCACATTCAGAGCCGTATGTATTTTGCAAATGTTCTATGTCTACAATGCTCTGCACGGAGCTACTCTAGCTAATCGCTCCCACTTTCAATATGTATCCAGATTGAGACTTAGAGTCATCTGGATCGGTGTGAAAACTTGCACCGAGGTAACTTTTACGACGGGCTCTTTTATCACCTCCATAATTGAGAAATATTTCCTTAGTCCTCACTAAGGATATTCTTGACCAATGTCCAGTGATCTACTCCTAGATCACTATTGTACTCCCTTCTCAAATACAGAGCAAGGTATACAATAGGTCTGGTACATCGCATAGCATACTTTATAGAACCTATGACTGAGGCATAGGGAATGACTTTTCATTCTCTTTCTATTTTCTGTTGTGGTCGGGATTTGAGTCTTACTCAATTTCATACCTTTGCAACACAGCAAGAACTCTTTCTTTGATCGCTCCATTTTGAACTACTTCAAAATCTTGTCAAGGTATGTACTCATTGAAAATCTTATCAAGCCGCCTTGATCTATCTCAATAGATCTTGATGCTCAATATGTATGTAGCTTTACCGAGGTCTTTCTTCAAAAACTCTTATTCAAGTATCCTTTCATGCTTTGCGTAATAATTCTACATTATTTCCGATCAGCAACATGTCATTCACATATACTTATCGTAAATGCAGTAGCGCCCCACTCACTTTCTTGTAAATACAAAGCTTCACCGCAAGTCTCAGATATTACTATATGCTTTGATCAACTTATCAAAGCGTATATTCCAACTCTGAGATACTTGCACCAGTTCATAGATGGATCGCTGGAGCTTGCACATTTTGTTAGCACCTTTAGGATTGACAAAACCTTCTGGTTGTATCATATACAACTCATCTTTAATAAATTTAAGGAATGTAGTTTTGACATCCATTTGCCAAATTTCATAAAATGTGGCAATTGCTAACATGATTCGGACAGACTTTTAAGCATTGATACGAGTGAGAAAATCTCATTGTATTCAACACCTTGAACTTTGTCAAAAACCTTTTTCGACAAGTCTAGCTTTGTAGATAGTAACACTACTATCAACGCTCGTTTTCCTCTTGAAGATCCATTTATTCTAATGACTCACCGATCATCGGGCAAGTCAATCAAAGTCTACACTTTGTTCTCATACATGGATCATATCTCGATTTCATGGCCTCAAGCCATTTCGTGGAATCTGGGCTCATCATCGCCTCATAGTTCGTGAGGTTCCGATGGATTCATGTACCTAGGTAGGGTCATAGGCCCGACCTAGACGCCCTACCCAAGGGCACTCTTAGAAGAGATCATCTTCCAATGACCAAAGAGGAACCCACTGACCGACCGAAGGACTCGACCATGGAAGACCACTCGACCATGAAGATACACTCGACCACCGTAAGGTCAAGACACTCGCAACGCAATGGCTTGTAATTGAATAGACTTAATGATAGTTAAGGTCTTTATGAGGGCGCTACAAGAACGCCCGGCTTAATGTACTTTAACCTCTCCATTATGTGGGCTGGCTGGGGTCCCGGCAAGACTTATATAAGCCACCCTCCACGTATAGAGGGTTCGCACTCTTGTAACACCTACACCGATAATCCACTGACCGCCTGTGGCCCGAGACGTAGGGCTTTACTTCTCCGAGAAGGGCTCGAACTCGCACATCGCTATGCTCACAACCTCTCCATAGCTAGGACCTTGCCTCCATACCTACCCCCACTCTACCGCCGACTTAGAACCACGATAGCTTGGCGCCACCGTGGGGCAGGTGTTTTAGCGATTTGTGGAGGAGTTGCAAGATTCGAGTACCTTCATCATGATGACTGCTGGAGTTTTGTTTGAGGGCGCGAGATCCGCCTCGGTAGATACCTCTCCGACAATCTGAGTGACAAATCCTAATCTCAAATACGCCAACCCAACATGTACCTTTGAGACACCAGAGCACCTTTATAATCGCCAGCACGCTAGACGCTTGGTAGCACACAAAGTGTTCCTCCGCAAACGGAGTTGCATAATCTCATAGTCATAGGAACATGTATAAGTCATGAAGAAAGCAATAGCAACATACTAAACGACCGGTGCTAAGCTAATGGAATGTGTCATGTCAATCACATCATTCTCCTAATGATGTGACCCCGCTTATCAAATGACAACACATGTCTATGGTTAGAAACATAACCATCTTCGATCAACGAGCTAGTCAAGTAGAGGCATACTAGTGATGTTTAGTTTGTCTATGTATTCACACAAGTATTATGTTTCCGTTAATACAATTCTAGCATGAATAATAAACATTTATCATGAAATAAGGAAATAAATAATAACTTTATTATTGCCTCTAGGGCATATTTGTTGGGGAACGAGTAATTTCAAAAATTTCCTACGCACACGCAAGATCATGGTGATGCATAGCAACGAGAGGGAGAGTGTTGTCCACGCACTGTGAGACCGTAAGCGAAGCGCTATGACAACTCGTTGATGTAGTTGTACGCCTTCACGATCCGACCGATCCAAGCACCGAACGACGGCACCTCCGAGTTCTGCACACGCTCAGCTCGATGACGATCTCCGCCTCCGATCCAGCTGAGCTCCGAGATGAGTTCCACAAGACGACGGCGCAGGACGATGATGATGTTCTATCGAGCAGGGCTTCGCTAAACTCCGCGACGATATGACCGAGGTGGAATATGGTGGAAGGGGACACCGACACGGCTAAGGAACGATCCAGAGATCAACTTGTGTGTCCATGGGGTGCCCCTGCCCCTGTAGATATAAAGGAGGGAGGAGGAGGAGGCTGGCCTCTACTATGGCGCCATGGGGAGTCCTACTCCCACCGAGTAGGATTCTCCTTTCCTAGTCTAACTAGGAGTCCTTCCATGTATTAGGAGTAGGAGACAAGGAAGGGAGGAGAGAAGGAAGGAAGGGGTGCGCCCTCCGCCTAGTCCACCGGACTAGGCCTTGGGGCGCGAGCCTGCCCTAGGCAGTCCCTCTCTCTGCAGGCCCAATAATGCCCAATACTTCTCCTCGGCGAATTCTCGTAACTCTCCTGCTTCCAAAATACCCAATCACTGAACCTTCCGAACTCCAATATAGTCGCCCAATATATCGATCTTTACGCCTCGACCATTTCGAGACCTCGTCATGTCCCCGATCTCATCCGGACTCAACTCCTTCGTACATCAAAACTCATAAACTCATAATATAACCGCATCGAAACCTTGTTGCAAGTGACTTACGGTTCGAGAACTATGTAGACATGACCTAGAACTATTCTCGGTCAATAACCAATAGCGGGACCTGGATGCCCATATTGGTTCCTACATATTCTACGAAGATCTTTATCGGTCAAACCGCATAACAACATACTTTGTTCCCTTTGTCATCGGTATGTTACTCGCCCGAGATTCGATCATCGGTATCCAATACCTAGTTCAATCTCGTCACCGGCAAGTCTCTTTACTCGTTCTATAATGCATCATCTCGTAACCAACTCATTGGTTACATTGCTTGCAAGGCTTATAATGATGTGCATTACCGAGAGGGCCCAGAGATACCTCTCCGACAATCGGAGAGACAAAACCTAATCTCGAAATATGCCAACTCAACATGTACCTTCGGAGACACCTGTAGAGCACCTTTATAATCACCCAGCTTAGCTAGACGCTTGGTAGCACACAAAGTGTTCCTCCGTAAACAGGAGTTGCACAACTCATAGTTGTAGGAACTTTGTATAAGTCATGAAGAAAGCAATAGCAGATACTAAACGATCAAGTGCTAAGCTAACGAATGGGTCAAGTCAATCACATCATTCTCCTAATGATGTGATCCGCTAATCAAATGACAACTCTTTTGTCCGTGGCTAGGAAACATAACCATCTCTGATAAATGAGCTAGTCAAGTAGAGGCATACTAGTGACACTATGTTTGTCTATGTATTCACACATGTATTATGTTTCCGTTAATACAATTCTAGCATGAATAATAAACATTTATCATGAAATAAGGAAATAAATAATAACTTTATTATTGCCTCTAGGGCATATTTCATTCAGTCTCCCACTTGCACTAGAGTCAATAATCTAGTTCACATCGCCATGTGATTTAACACCAATATTCATATCTGTATATGATTAACACCCATAGTTCACATCATCATGTGACCAACACCCAAAGGGTTTACTAGAGTCAATAATCTAGTTCACATTGCTACGTGACTAACACCCAAAGAGTACTAAGGTGTGATCATGTTTTGCTCGGGAGAGAAGCTTAGTCAACGGGTTTGTCACATTCAGAGCCGTATGTATTTTGCAAATGTTCTATGTCTACAATGCTCTGCACGGAGCTACTCTAGCTAATCGCTCCCACTTTCAATATGTATCCAGATTGAGACTTAGAGTCATCTGGATCGGTGTGAAAACTTGCACCGAGGTAACTTTTACGACGGGCTCTTTTATCACCTCCATAATTGAGAAATATTTCCTTAGTCCTCACTAAGGATATTCTTGACCAATGTCCAAAGGATCTACTCCTAGATCACTATTGTACTCCTTCTCAAATACAGAGCAAGGTATACAATAGGTCCTGTACATCGATAGCATACTTTATAGAACCTATGATCGAGGCATAGGGAATGACTTTTCATTCTCTTTCTATTTTCTGTGTGGTCGGGATTTGAGTCTTACTCAATTTCATACCTTTGCAACACAGGCAAGAACTCTTTCTTTGATGCTCCATTTTGAACTACTTCAAAATCTTGTCAAGGTATGTACTCATTGAAAATCTTATCAAGCCGCCTTGATCTATCTCAATAGATCTTGATGCTCAATATGTATGTAGCTTTACCGAGGTCTTTCTTCAAAAACTCTTATTCAAGTATCCTTTCATGCTTTGCGATAATTCTACATTATTTCCGATCAGCAACATGTCATTCACATATACTTATCGTAAATGCAGTAGCGCCCCACTCACTTTCTTGTAAATACAAGCTTCACCGCAAGTCTCAGATATACTATATGCTTTGATCAACTTATCAAAGCGTATATTCCAACTCTGAGATACTTGCACCAGTTCATAGATGGATCGCTGGAGCTTGCACATTTTGTTAGCACCTTTAGGATTGACAAAACCTTCTGGTTGTATCATATACAACTCATCTTTAATAAATTTAAGGAATGTAGTTTTGACATCCATTTGCCAAATTTCATAAAATGTGGCAATTGCTAACATGATTCGGACAGACTTTTAAGCATTGATACGAGTGAGAAAATCTCATTGTATTCAACACCTTGAACTTTGTCAAAAACCTTTTTCGACAAGTCTAGCTTTGTAGATAGTAACACTACTATCAACGTTCGTCTTCCTCTTGAAGATCCATTTATTCTTAATGACTCACCGATCATCGGGCAAGTCAATCAAAGTCTACACTTTGTTCTCATACATGGATCATATCTCAGATTTCATGGCCTCAAGCCATTTCGTGGAATCTGGGCTCATCATCGCTTCCTCATAGTTCGTAGGTTCTGATGGATTCATGTACCTAGGGTAGGGTCATAGGCCTGACCTAGACGTCCTACCCAAGGGCACTCTTAGAAGAGATCATCTTCCAGTCGACCAAAGAGGAACCCACTGACCGACCGAAGGACTCGACCATGGAAGACCACTCGACCATGAAGATACACTCGACCACCGTAAGGTCAAGACACTCGCAACGCAATGGCTTGTAATTGAATAGACTTAATGATAGTTAAGGTCTTTATGAGGGCGCTACAAGAACGCCGGCTTAATGTACTTTAACTCTCCATTATGTGGGCTGGCTGGGGTCCGCAAGACTTATATAAGCCACCCTCCACGTATAGAGGGTTCGCACTCTTGTAACACCTACACCGATAATCCACTGACCGCCTAGTGGCCCGAGACGTAGGGCTTTACTTCTCCGAGAAGGGCCTCGAACTCGCACATCGCTATGCTCACAACCTCTCCATAGCTAGGACCTTGTCCTCCATACCTACCCCCACTCTACCGCCGACTTAGAACCACGACAGCTTGGCGCCACCGTAGGCAGGTGTTTTAGCGATTTGTGGAGGAGTTGCAAGATTCGAGTACCTTCATCATGATGACTGCTGGAGTTTTGTTTGAGGGCGCGAGATCCGCCTCGGTGTTCTCACCTTTGTCGCCACGACCAAGATGGCTCCGTGGAGGCTCCGCTAGACATCGAGGCGCCCCGTCTGCTGGGCGACGACTTTACAGCATGTGTTCGCGGCGTTGCTGCGGCAACCGCCGACCCAGATCGGTCGATCTCCGCCGGTCGCCACCCGTCTCCCACCAGCAAGCGCCTGGTCGGTCGAGGCTCCACGGTGGGTGAAACACGCCGGCTCGCCGACAGCCATCGCCAGGTCACGGCAATTGAGCCCGACGAGTCCCTCTACGGCCTGCTCGACCGCCGACATGCTCCGCAGAGATCTGATCCGAACGCGATAGCAGTGATCCCGCAGGAAATCCTCATGGTCGACGGCCTCAGTCCTCCCGCCGCCACGTGGCGGAGCGCCGGTGGAGGCGACTCCCGCAAGAGCACGAAGAGTACCAGCCCGAGACACTCGACTCTCGCAGAGAGAAGAGCTCACCAGAACATGGATGCCCCGATACTCCCATCGCGGAGAAACCCCGAGGCTCGCGCTTTGGAGGAGGCACGCTTCAATGTGGCTGAACGCGCCACTTGGAGAATCTTCAACGAGCACTGATTTAACGCGCTGGCAACGAATTCCTCGGCGCCGACGCCGCCTCTTCCCGCCGACTCAGGTATACCACACGCCGATTCAGAATTTAGCAGCTGCAACCCGCATAGCAGAGTCCATCCAGCCTTCTCAGTCAGAGGCTGGGAGAGGCTTGAGGCAGATCCGAGATTTACTCCGAGCAGCAGGAGATCAGAATTCAGCCGTGTCGCAGTCGCGGAACAGAATTCACAACGATCCGCGCGCAATACTCGGCCCGCCGGCTCATAGCCCCGATCACTCAAGGCGAGAAGGGCGCGACAACCGGCGAGATCAGATGGAGACCGGATGACAGGCCGAGTGCCCCTTTCCTCCGAGGGAAGGGTCAGACGCCTCGGCGGCAGGATGACAGACGCCGCTCAAGACGGGCGAAGAGTTCCAATGACCCTGTGGAACCGGGCTTTGACGCCGATCCATTATCGCGCAAGGCTTGGTCGACCGAACAGGGCTCATCGAGGCGGACTCGAGAGAGATGCACCCACCAGCAATGAGTGCATGTTTCGGTCCGGAGTGTTTTAGCAGGCCATCAGAGCCGCAGAATCCCCCAATTTCAGATTGGCAACAGAGTCGCAAGTTCACTAGGGAATCCAAGCCAAAACTTGGCTTGAAGATTACCGAGTGGCTGTTCAGATTGGTGGAGGGAATGATGAGGTGGCCATGAAGCATTTGCCCTCATGTTGGAAGGTTCTCGCCAGAGCATGGCTGAATCGCCACCTCCTAGCAAGATATATACTTGGGAAGATTTGTCCCAGTGTTCGCAGACTTTTGAAGGACTTGCAAACCATCGCTGGCTTGACAAAGCTGCAAGTTTGTGTGCGTAAGACCAATGAGACTCTCCGAGAGTACATTCAGAGGTGGATCACTCGCACCATACTGTGGAAATGTGTCGGACCATCAGCAGCTTTGCCTTCAAAGATGGCGCCAAGAACGAGAATTGAGTCTCAAGTTTGGTCGAACCGCGACATGACCTTGAGTCGAATGATGGAGATTGTTACTAAGCACGCCAATGGCGAGGAAGAAGACCGACCAAGTGGCAAGTACAAGCCAAGTCACGGAGAAGGGAAATTCCAATGGAAACAGAAGCGAAAGCCGAGCCAAGCAGCTCCAGGAGAGGCCCCGCCGTGACTCGTGGGAAGTTCAAGGGAAGCCAAAAGGATCCCGAATCCTAAGAAAGTAAAGGATAAAGAAGGCAATGACGTGATGGATATGCCATGCCATATTCACACGAAGAAAGATGAAGAGGGCAACATCATTTACCCAAAGCACACCACTGCCAAAGGTCAACTCCTCGATCCAAAGAAGCCAGGAAAACAGTCTAAGGACAAGGAGAAGGAGCCGACAAGGCCGGAGACAAAGAGGACAGTGAGGAAGAATATCCGATGTCAACTCCACTCTGATGATCTTCGCGGATGTGGAAAGCAAGAGTCGACTGAAAGTCATTAACCGTGAGGTAAACATGGTTGCCCCAGTAAAGCCAAGTTACGTGAAGTGGTCCCAAACACCCATCACATTCGACCAATCTGATCATCCGACTCATATTGCCACCCCTGGGCGGCAAGCGTTGGTGGTCGACCCAATTGTCGAAGGCACTCGACTGACGAAAGTGCTGATGGATGGTGGTAGTGGGCTGAACTTGTTATATGCAGATACATTGAAAGGAATGGGCATTCCGATGTCCCGATTGAGCACCAGCAACATGAGTTTCCACGGAGTCATACCAGGGAAGAAGGCCAATTCACTCGGCCAAATAGCTCTGGACGTGGTTTTTGGTGATTCCAAGCACTTTCGCAAGGAAAAGTTGACCTTTGAGGTTGTGGATTTTCAGAGTGCATACCACGCCATTTTGGGGAGGCTAGCCACGCATCGATTCATGGCTCGACCATGTTACGGTACCTCAAACTGAAAATGCCAGCCCCAAGGAGTGATCACCGCCACCGTGATCGGAAAAGGCGAAGAGTGCTTTCAAGGGCTTGAAGATTGCCGACTCCAAGTGACAGCGGTCGAATTCAAGAATACAAGCAAAACGCAGATCCGAAAGTGATTTGTTACGATCAAAGAAGCCGCCACAGACTGATTTCACCGTCTGTGAGACGGCCAGTCCATATTCACCCGACCGATCCCAATGCAGCCCCGACCCACATCTTCACGACACTCGACCAAATAGGAAGAAGCGCCATCCAGTTCCTCCGTGAGAATCGACATTTTCGCATGGAAGCCACCGACATGCCGTGTTCCTGTGGGACTCGGATGAGCATCGCCCGAGTCGACTAGTCAGCAAAACCAGTCAAAGAGCATTCGGCGGTCCGCCTCCGTAAGAGAAAAGCTATTGGTGAAGAAGTAGCTCGCTGTTGGCGGCAGGATTTATCCGAGATATACCACCGAGTGGCTCGCTAATGTTGTCATGGTTCCCAAGAAAGACAACTCGACCGCATGTGCATTGATTTCAAGCACATCAATCGGGTCTGCCGAAGGATCATTTTCTCTCCCCGCATAGATCAAATTGTTGACTCGACCGCTGGATGAGAGATTGTCCTTTGTAGATGCATATTCCGGTATCATCGATCCGCTCAGAGGGCCCGATGAAATAAAACAGCTTTCATCACTCCATTCGGTGCTTCGCTATATCACCATGCCATTCGGTCTCAAGAATGCCGGAGCCACATTTATGCTAATGATTCGAAGTGTCTTCACCAAATCAGTCGGAATGTGGAAGCGATATGGATGATATCGCGTTAAGTCGCAAAAGGTTCCGACCTGCTTGCTGACCTAGCCAAACATTTGCCAACCTCGTAAGGTACGATATCAAGCTCAATCCGCCAAAGTGCACATTCGAGTCCCCGTGGAAAATTACTCGGTTTTCGCTTCCAACGAGGGATCGATGCTAATCCGAGAAGATCGGCCCCTGGCGAAAGTGCACGGCGTCCGAAGCATCGATGCTTGGCCGCATTAAGTCGATTCATCTCACGACTCGTGAAAAGGCATTGCTCTTTACCGATCGATGAAGAAGGCCGACAAGTTCGAGTGGACTCTGGTCGATGCAGCGCTTGCCGAGCTAAAAGCTCGCTTCCACCCAGCCGGTGCTTGCTGCTCCAATCAGCAAAGAGCCTCTGTTTTATATTGCAGCCA